>JAHWFO010027233.1:810418-845980 GCA_023313115.1 Rhysida immarginata
TGCCTCATGAGAGCCAAATAATTCATTTTCAAAAATTATTCGCTTCAATAAGAGGAACCCGTACATGTCGAATTTATTGACTTTGGTTCGCCGGTATAGGGTTGTTTCATAAGTATTGGTCAATTTCGCTTAGGCTACTTTTCAAGAGCCCTACGAAAAATGAGCGCTCCAAGTAACCAAAAAAGAAAAGCTGAATAAAGGGGAAACGCCGAAAGTGCACCCAAAATCTGAGTAGCATCCAAACAAACTTCTCATCTTCGTCTGGTGGACCTCCAGGAGTGTGGTCCATTTTGAATTTCTGCCATGAACTGCGAATAAAACAACCGTCACTGGTGAATCGTTCAGGTCCAATATTCCTCCAAGATGATGCACGTCCACGTGTGTCTGTTGCAATCCCGCAAAAAGTTAATCCTTTGCAGGGTTCGTACGGGTCATGAAAAACCTAGAAAGTCATGGAAAATCGAAAAAAAAATTCCTACTGATATTTTTACATAATTTTTTCGTGATTGGTTGGACTGTTGAACAGAAGAGTGATGACGTCATATCACTGCCTCTGCTCAGGGCCTTCTTTATACTCTATCAGTATAAAGAAGGCCCAGCTCTGCTCCTCTCTTCTTACTGAAATAAGGCGCCACATCTGTGAATTTGTTAAAGCTATTGAATTGAAGAAGATTTCAAATCCAAATAATAATTCATTTCAAATTGTAGCAGCTAGTGTTCATGACCCTCTTACTCCTCTTAAAATATTATTCTTTCAGCATGTTGCTAAAGAAATCACTCCCTTTTTAACAAAATATCAATATGACAGGCCAATGCTTCCATTTCTTTCTGATGATCTGCGTCAAATTATTAAATCTCTCCTTAAAAAATATATGAAAGAAGAAAAAGTAACAGATTTAAATCTTAAGAACATATTGCAATTTAATTTGAACAAAAAATCGTATTTGAAAGAGAATATGACGGAAAAAACTTTAGTAGCACAAAGAGTGACAAGTGATCATATTAATTCTGTTGGAGGATTCAACGACGTTAAAATCGACAAGAAATTTAAAAATGGCTAATTAATGTTAGGCCTATAATTTAAAAATGATGTGTGTGTGGATAGAATCAAAGGTATTTCCATTGTTTATTTAAACCAACTGCACGTAAAAGTGAAATACTCAAATTTAAATTTACATCAAGTGCAAGACAAAAATATATGGTGTTTTTGGAGGAGAATAAGAAACTAAAAGAAAAAGAAAACAAAGCTGGCAAAAGGGAAAATGTTAAGAGGAGATTCATGAAATGAAACAAAAATCAAAACGAATGAAAATTGATATTGACAAATTTTATGCAGAAGCAGATAAACCTGCTACAAAAGCAGAGGAAAAAGGAGCTTTGTCACTCCTATCGCAGTCAAATGCACTAAGTAGCCATGCCAAAAAGAAACAAATTGAAATTGTAAAAATTGATAACGACATCGATAGAAGAATTCTTGAACTAAACGAACTGTAATGTGAAGTGTTTGTTACTAACTGTATCTAATAAAGAATTTTTTGAACAGATTTAATGTTTTGTTAGTAATTATTCATAAATTATATGATTATCCTTAAAATTATAAAATATTATTGGTTTGGAAATTTTATTGAATTGCCTGGAAAAGTTTTGGAAAAGTCATGGAATTTTGTCTTTGATCAAGCGTACGAACCCTGCTTTGGGATACGAGGTTCTTCCTCATCTTGCGTATTCACCAAACTTGGCCCCGACCGATTTCCACCTGTTTCGTCATTTGGACAATTTCTTGCGGGACAAACGGTTCACTGACCGAGATGCTATAATTACTGCTGTCACCAGTTTTTTGAAACATTGTAATGTCGACTTCTATCACCATGACATTTTTTCATTGGCACAATGTATAGTTTCTGAGGGCAGATATTTCACTTAATAAAATGTATTCTTTTTCCTTGTTTCTGGTGTCTTTTTCTTTCCATCAAATACGGCCAATACTTAACGAAACAACCCAATATGAATGCTTTAGCTATTTCTTCACTTTTAGAAAAAAATTAATATCTCTAAAAAGGCTTAACCAATTTTCATAAAGAGTGTTTCAATGCATTGTTTAAGGAACCCTCTAAGCAAGTATTATATATATTATAATATATTATATTATTTTTAGACGTTTTTTTCTCTCTCAAAATTTCAACATATCTTCTCGATTCATGAGTTTTTTAATTCGATTTCTGAGGGGAAAAAATTTCAAACATTTTGTGTTTGGGTTACCACTTAGTGAATGATCGGCAAAATCCCGTCTTGACGCATGTGCTCAATTTTGTGCAGCTAAATTGGTCCTCCAAAACGGCAAACAGCAGAACCAGATGAAATTAATATACATTTAGAGGGTACCTCAAACTGTGCCAAATGGTTAAGCCTTTTAAGAGATATTAATTTTTTTTTCTAAAAATAAAGAAACGGCAATAGCATTCATACCAGTGAGCAAAAGTCAGTAAATTCGATATTACGGAATTCTCGCATTGAGACGCTTTTGGCGTTATTAAGGCTTTTATTACACCCTACCCCCCTCCTAATAGATCGACCACTCCCCAATTTAATTTCTTTTTTTTCATGAATCGTGAAGATATTGTGAAATTTCGCGAAAAAAAAAATCCGTCTGTACATATTACGTATTCCTATGTGAGCAAATAATGTGCGGCTAACTCCTCCGAAATGGAATCTTATTGAGATGAATAATTTTTGAATATAAATGACTTGGAAGACTAACCGAACCATTTGGAGCTAGAGGTTTTTATTTTTACAAAATAATTAAAAAAACTCTGACACTGCAAAATACGTTCTATACAGGGCCGGATTAATACCTTTAGGGGCCCTAAGCACTACACACCTTTCTCAGTATAAATCCTGTTTTTCTGAGGATTCGGAGGCCCCTATTCACATGCTTAGTCTAACGGGGCCCTAAGCACGTGCTTTGTCTGCTTATGTATAAATCCAGGCTGGTTCTATAATTAAAAGAGTATGCAAAAAGAATTAATTTTAGGTCATAGTGGGAGGCCTGCGCTAATGTATCATTCCACCATTTCAATTTATTTAGTTAAAAGTGAGCATGCGAGTATACTACAGATTTATATTTTCAACGAATCTTCTAGCTCAAGATTATTAAATGAAAAGCGAAAATTATTATTTAAGGGGGGAAAAATAAGAATCCTTACCATTTTCTCAGAAACGCGTATTAACTAATCCACCGAGATCAGGGAGTAAGATTTGAAATTTCGTGACTTAATAAATGGCTATAATGAATGATCAGCAGTTTTATAGTCGGAAATAAATAAAAATGAATTTCCTTATAAAATAATGAAGCTATCCGAGTAGATGGTTTCCTCTTTCCATTCTTTATAATTATTACGGAAGCTGAAATTATTAGGCGTTTGTTAGTAGGGAAGGGAGGGGGGGGTCGTTTATTAACTATAATTTAAATTTTAATTTTATTCAGAAGAAAATATTCATTATTTTACTTTCAAAAGAAATAAAAAATCTTTGAGAAAACTGCGTAAACCATCGATGTAAAAATTACGACTTCGCAGAACAACTCATTCGGTGATAAGGGTGCGATGCTTGATTTCACTCCCCTCCAAACAAGATTAAAAAGTCGCTATTTTTCTACACTATTTTGGTGAAATTAAATAGAGACTTTGAACTTTCAAAAGATTTCTGAGTGTATATCTTCCATATAAAACTACCAGTGTATATCTTCTATGTATATCTCTTATTATTCGTAGTTTTTTAAAGTATAGGATATAAAAAAAATTAGAATTGTGATAATTTGTCATTACCACAAATCAATCATTCGCTGACTCACACAAGTGAGTCGTCCGCTCTTTTTCAAAATACATGTGGCCAGAACTTGTTGGTTCCCTTAGTTACGAGCTTTTAGGTTAGATAAACTATCACTATGAATTCTTCTCTTAGTCATACGTTTATTTGTTTTTTTTCAAACACGCGTTCACAATATGAGTAATTGACATCAATAAAACAACACCTTATTTCCAAACATCATAGCTATCTTATGCTAATGAAGCGTTTTTCATTTAAAAAAAAAATCAAACAAACTCGAAACAGAAAAAAAAATATCGTATTGGTTACTTCAGTTTCGTTTATATAGCCCGCTTACTTATAAAAATTGATGATATTTAAAGAACGGAATTTTATTATCGATAAGATACACTTCCGCCCCGGAACTTAAAGGATCTAAACTTAAACCCATAAGATAAAAATATACAAAGGCCAATTGTTTTTACCTGTTGAGAGGCGAAGAAAAGTGGATATAATACGACCAGCTGAGGCGATTACAATTAATTCCAGCAAGGAATGAGAGGAAGAGAGAGAGTGAGTGTGTGTATATGCGTAGGTCTCTGCGCGTACACGAGTGAAATGTGTATGCTTGTTGTTATTGGACAGCCGCCACAAACGTCTTCCCTTATTTCAAGGCTGATTCAAGTCGATAGCCGACCTTCCCAACACACCACGCACTACAATAAACAAAAACATCGACGATGACAACGAGCCAACCGACGGAGCGAGGCTTCTTTTTTATCACGGGAAAGGGAGGGGGAGGAATCTTATCTCTTTAGCACACCTCGTGCAGATCATCAGCTGGGACCATACACTCCCCTCTATCTATTTGCAGACGAATATCAAAATTTCAAAAACTATGTTGTTAGTTCATCGAAGTCTATCTCTAAAAGCATGGTGAACTATAGACCAGCCTTTCATCTGTTTATTGAATGGCTATTGTTTCTGACCTGAACTTGAGCAACATCTTCAGACGTCAGAAGGTCGCGCGTTTCAAGATAGCTCGCTCACTTGGCGAAAGAAAGAAATTAGTAAGCGAGAACTTTATGAATATATACGTGTCGTATACATTAATTACTGTTGATTGTGAGAAAATAGGAACTCCGAGACTGGGGCTTAGAATCTGTAATTACGCTGAAAGTGTTTATTTATACACCTTCCTTTACCTGTGAAAAGGATTTCAACCTAATTCTACTTTTGTTTTAATCTCATCTTTCTTCCCAATTATTAAACAGGGAAAAAAAGAAAAAGATATAAAGAGTTAGGATTTTATTTAATAAACATTTTTAATATTTTAAAAATCAATTTTTTGTTTTTAATTAGCCGATAATCACCAAAATATTTTTCTACACCAAATTTCCTGCATTTGTTCAGTTATTATTATTATTTTCTTGTCTTATTTAAAATTTTTGTCAACGATTCAACATACATGTTCTCCGATTGCACTGTAAATGCCTGGTTTTCATTCCAACCTCTTAACCTTATACAATAAGTTACTTGCAACCGAAGTGGAAGACTGAATTTTTGGAATTGCTTTTGTGTGCGCTCCTCGTAAAAGCTCTTGACCGTACATCTAAAAATATCCTGTCAGGAACAGTTAATATTTGACTTCTGGTTAAGGCACGGATGCTTTGCTTAATTTTAACCAGTGTAGGTTAAATAAATTTGTTATTTTAACGCCAAAAATAAAAACTATCTTGAGTAGAAGGCTCAGATTAATGTTTGTGCGCCACTTTGGATTTAATTAATTAGCAATCTACACGTCCAGAATCCTTGGCCATTAATGCAAATGGTTGAAGTTGGGGAAGGGGATATAGTCATTATAGTAAAAATTAATTAAATTCGAACTTCTATTAAATTTCAAAATTGTGTAATCTTTTAGCAATTAGAAACCCTTCCTTTTAGAGAGAAAATACCATTCGAATGCGTATTGAAAGTCTTTGCTGAATCTGTTTTTGCTCCGCGGACTCTTTCTGAATGTTATTCTCAACCCCTCCCCCCTACGTCCGAGATAATCTGCTGGCTTAAGTGCGTTCAAAGTAATATGTATATAATATTGAAAATATTTCATTAAATTTACAATATATATTAGTCCGTATACTCTTACTGGGATTATTTTTATAGTGATTGATCCAATTTCCCCCCTCCCTCTGGAAGGAAACATTGGTTTATAGGATTTGAAAAAAGTTTTTAGTTTGGTGCTCGGAATAGTAAAATATTTTTTTTTGTATCAACATAATTCTAGATAAATCTCAAATAAAGTGGTGTCCGGGAAGCGAGACGGGATGTCAGTGTGTATCTGCGAAAAAAAGTCGACGACATCACGCAACACATTGTTTAGGAAGTTTCCCGAAACCGAGCTCGGGTAAATAACCAACTTTATTCAACAAGTTTTTCAATAAAAAATTTAAAATAAAAGCGGCTTACTTACTGCTATTAAATCTAAATACAACAAATAACTGTCTATTTGAATTCCTAGGATTTGAAATACATTTATAGATAATGCCATCATATCCTAGCTTAAGCTAACTTTAGCTACCTGCTCTTTCTGTATTATTATAAAAAAATTTACATTTGGCACCGAAGATAAAAACCGCTGTTAAAAACTTATTGTAATGAAGAATTACTTTTAAGATATGTATGTACATATATTAAACGCTTTTATCGCCTTAACGTCTCTTCTCTTCTGGGGTTTACAGTGTCTAATACTAAACGTTCTTAGAGTCATTATATGTTCCTTGCATATTTTGAGTAAAAATCTTGAAATCAACATGGGTTCGAATTGCAACAATTTCTCAATAAAAGCCTAAATTCTGTATAAATAATTGTATATATTTGTGATTTATTTACAACGTTGGTTTGAGGAATACACTCTGAATTAATTATCTTATTATTTGTCTTTATAATATGTGCTACGTTCCTCAGAAGTAATGCCAGATCCAGTCAGATTGGAACTTTTGTCGAGGGACCCCTTCCAACAGCGTGTCGGTAAATTTTGCCCTCTTCCTCTGCGAAAATTGAAAGCTCCTTCTAAATGTACGAGCTAACAAAATTTTATTAAGATTCTCAAACGTTATATTTACAGAAAATATCAAAAAGCGTGGGGCCCGATTGGTTCCAATCGGTCCAATCGACTCATATCCGCCCTGATCACAAGTAATACAATTATTAACACAGAACTTGTTTTTTAATTGAGAAACCATTGTGATTCGGACCATGTTGATTTATACATTTTAACTCAAAATAATCACAAGAATACGTAGTCAAGCGATGGACATCCTATTGGAGGACATCATATATGAAGCTGCTTTTTTTTTTTTTTTTTTCCTATTCCTTGTGTTATTTTTTCTGAATTTCGATTCTGTATGAAATCGTTATAAAACAATGATGATAAGGTTCATCAATCATGTTTTTGCATTGGGCCAAAAAGTTCAAAAGTTTTCAGGCGGAGAGGAAATTACACGAGAGTATCCGGTTCGACTCCACTTTGGATAGTCAGGCTAATTCCGATTTTTTTCATTGTCCCAATTAGCCGCTGTAGCAGAAACGGGATACGATAACAAAATAATAATAACAATAAAAACAACAACAAAAAAATTCAATCGATAATTTCCTAATAAAATAATCGATAAACGGAAATTAATTTTAATAAATGTTTTTAGCGCATTTTTCTCATAAAAACCTTCACAAAAAACAATTCAGGAAATTTTGAGGTTACCCCCAATAAACGCTAAATATCCCCACAAAATTCTAGAGTCTGTCTCTAAAATATAAACATTTAGTCACACGGTCATTGAGAAGACGAAAAATTCGGGGTGTAGACTTTTAAAAGATGCTTGACATGTTTAAGGAAACCGACTCCATTCCCACCAAATAAATCTTCCAACGGAAGTGTTGCTGCTCTTAAAGAACACGGGTTTAAAAAAGAAATCATGTTTTATTCAGGTTTTCAGGAAAATGCGTTCGACCTAATAAATGTCTTCTGCAAGAATGAACTTGTTAATATATTCCCAACAGGTTAATACATAATATCATTCTTGTCATCCAATTTTTTCAATCTGAACTTGTTGGTTCGTTTGAAACGAATTGGACGAAAGATTGTGGTTTGTGAATTAAATATAATGCAGAATATAGTCACGTGTAGAAATATGGCAGACAGAAACCTGGGGCTTATCTTTTTAAATCTAACTCATTGACCCTTTCCTAATCCAGTCGGGCAGGGGGAATGGGTGAAAGGGGGTCTTCACAGGGCACCGAACGTGATACCTTTCCACCACCACTGGGAAGCATCTCAAATTAAACTGCGATGGCTAGAAAATTCCTTACACACAAGTGATCTCTATTAATTCATTTGCACGGAGGGAGAGCGTGGGTAAGAGCAGGGAAGGAAAGGGGGGGAGCGGTTGATTGCGGGCCGAATCACGAGGAAGGTCGGTGAGAGGTCGGTAAAGATCCCGGCAAAGAGATCTCTCAAAGATGATGAGGTGAAGCTAAAGATTATATAGGTCACATGGAAGGAACGCGCAATTGGAAGGAAAAAAAAAAGGAAATTAATAATAATGAGATTTTGAGACACTAGGAAACATACAAAGATAAAAATTTGGAAGATGCGAGATTTTAATTAGGTTTCTGTTTTGAATATTGATTCGCAATTGTTTCTTGAATGCGTGCTAATTAGTAAATCTTGCTGTAACACATAACGGATATCGCTAACCTCAAAAATTCAACTTGAAATGAATTCTTCTAGCTACTTCGAAAGAATTTGTTAAACGAGGAAATTGCTCTAAGTATCCGGATTTGCTCGAGACATTTGATTAAAGTGCTAGACAAAATCATAAGACCATTATACCTTTACTGTAAATACTTATAAATAATGATCACATTGACTAATACAAAAATAAATTATACTTTTCAAGCAGTCTCCTGGTTGTTCTTGTATACACAATAATTAACATACAACTCAAAAGCAAGTATTGAACAATAAGCATGCAAACTCGGAATTTCTGCATGACAAAAATATAAGACCATCTTAAAACCAAAACAGAATTATTGTATTTGTTAGCCACCAATATTTAGTGCACCCACTTTTCTAGAAAATATCCTGGAAAATGCGATTTGGCATTGATTCGATCAGCTTTTTAATATCTAGGAATAGTCACTTGCTTCCCAGCCAGCTAATATGGCACTCTTTAGCTCTTACACTGATGAATATTGACTTACTTTGGCATAAACAATGCGTGTTAAGTGACAGATTCTCCATTGGATTAAGGTCCGGTGAACGTGGAGGCCAATCCATTGGCTTTGAATGCTCTTTTGTAACTTTAGCTGAGTGACATAGGACATTGTCCTGCTGAGAAACGACATTTTCTCCTCCTAGAACTACCTTATGTCGAAGCAACTGCTATTCTAACAATTTTCATACATCAATATATTTATACGACAGGTTTGTTGAACTTTGTGCAGAAAATCCTGCCCAAAACATGCAGGAACCACCATCTATTTGGCGACTCATTTGGATGTCCTTATCTTGTCTTACATTGTGCCAATAGCTGTTACATCCATCTGCCCTTAACCTAACCACTGATGTGTCAGACATTGTTCACGGGCAAAATTCAGACGCACCATTTTATTTATTTATTTATTTATTTATTTATTTATTTATTTAGTTAGTTAGCACCTTGGATTAGGTATATTATGGATACAATGCAGCATAGTCATTAACGTAGTTAGGACGACGAGGATTTTTTCAGGGGGAAAATCCTGAGATCACGCACTTCCTTCGGAAGGGAAGTAAAGCCGTTGGTCCCGTGTAGTCGTTTGCCGGCTTGCACGTTAAAGAACCCTTGCGAGGCAAAATTTGCGGCCCCTATAACGCCGTCCTGAAATGACCATGGCAGTTGAAAAGGACGTTAATACCAAACAAACCAAACCAAACCAATCATTAACGTAGTTAAAATTAACAAACAATCAACGGAGGTTTGCGCTTTTTTTCTTTTTTAATATAGTATTGGTAATGCTTGTAGAACTCTAGAAACTGTTCTTGATGAACACTGAAATTGGGCTGCATCTCTTTTTACGTGTTACCAATGCAAGAATGCGACATTTGTCACGAGATGTCACACATTTTGGTCTTCTACAACTTTTCTTGACGCTTTCATTAATACTACAGCGTAAGACATTTAAAACAGCAGTTTTAGATCTCTTAATTTTTGTTCAATTTTCTAGGCCAGTCCTTTTCAATGCAAAAGACAAATTCTTGAATTTCAACTTCAATGAGTTCTGAGACTCGTGGCATTATTGTAGACTTTTCTAAGCATAAGTTACAGTTGAAAAATCTTCTAGTGAATGAAATCATCTGGTTGCGTCATAATTTTTAATGCCTGGATTCACACTACATCTTGATTAATGAATCGGTCTTGTGATTTTGTCACGATGACAATGTATTTTTCAAATGAAATTTGCATTAAAAATGCAGTACATTTAAATATTTTTTTTTCATTTATAAACCAATTGAACATGTGGTCATTATTTATAAATATTGTCAATAAAGGTGCAATGGCCTTATAGTTTTATCTAGCATATATATTATACTACACTCAGAAATGTCCATTTAATTAGCCTATCCAAACCACAATAGAAAATGTCAAACAAAATTTACTTACTTCTATTAGCCAAGAAAGCAATTTTCAAAATCATTTTGCATCTAATCATTTACAAACTTTTCTAAAGGTGAGAAAATATAATTCAAACGCAGATTCTCGTCGTTAATATACAAATAAATAATCAATCAGAAGGGAAAATATATAATTTTCTAAGTGCGACTTTCTTCACCAAAAAACCATTACAATCATAAACATAAAGAAGACAAGATTATTTGAAATCTGTTTTTCAGTTAAGAGACAAAAAACAATTCAAAGTTATTAACTCGACTGGATAAGTTAGAATGAGAACCTATAACATTTCAAGTTTTATATAAACATTTTTATCTATATTTCATTAATATAAAATCTCTTGTGTAATCTTTGCTATCTTATTTTCTCAATCGAAACATTTTCCTTATCGGTATTGCTGATGCTATCATCCTATAATAACACCTCGTCGTTTTCCATACCCACCTCAAATATTTACACACAATCCACAGCGGTTTGCTTTTGTCTCAGCTATTGTATAAAATTTAATCTGCTTGACTTTTTTTAAGCTCTCTTCCAAGATAAGACGAAAAATCCTCCAAATGAAAATAAAACTTAAAATTATCCCACGCGTTTGACCATGCCTTCTCCTCAGCAGCTAATTCTCGTTTCATCAGCTGTTTGTCTGTATGCATCTGATAGTTCACAAGAGATTTTTATATTTTTAATATTAATGCAGATAATCTCTTAGTATTTTTATATTTACTTTATATAAATTTCTTTATGAATACATTTTTCTTTCGGCATTTCGGCAAAGTTATTCTTTAGATTCTTGCATTTAATAGTTTTCTTACCTATTTCCTTTTTCATGTGAAAAAAGCATTTAAAATGGGAATAAATTTTAATTTAAAATATTCATTTGTTTAAAAGTAGAGTTCTTTTCGAAGAAAGTCTAGCGTTGGAAATTTAAGTACGATCTCATCATTAAAAGAAGAAAAATTACAAACACTTATATAAGTAAAGTAAACAAATAAATCATTCTTCAAGAAGTTGGATCGATTTCATGGAGCTTATTTATTTTACAAATTAACATTTTTTATTTCTTGGAAAACCAGTATTTAATGTGCAAATTCGATATACGACGCAATTGCCTAATGAAAATGTAAAACGAGCAAAAAAGGGAGGAAAAAAAAAAGACAATTGCATTAACAAGAAAAAAAAAAATTTTTTTTTTTACAACGTGATCAAATTCTGAAAATAAAGTAAGAATAATTATTATAATACGGGGAACTAGAAGGAGAGGTTCTTTCATTCCGGCTCGAAGTCCCCAGAAACGTGGTCGATTGGCAAAAGGAGCTCAACACGCCCTTGCCCTATGTGAACAAAAGGTCTTCCGTGGCCCTTTTTCTATTTGCACAGAACATCCTCGGTACTCAATGGGTCAGCTTCTGCCTTAGTAACAAATGCAGAGATTCAGCTGCACTTGCAAGTGTTTTAAACAAATTAAGCATCTCATATATTGATGCGATCCAGATAATATTTTTAAATATTACTTCCTTATTTCAAGAAATATTGATTTATTTCGCATGAACAATCTTCTTCGAAAACATTGCTGCTATGCGACGCTTCAGTTTCACCCAAACAGAAAAGAAAATGAAACAGCTCATAAAGAAGCAATTTCGAAATGATCGTTGGAAAATTAGGTTTATTGCGGATTGAAACAAGACTTCCTCTCTTCATTCGAAAAAAAAATTGCCATAAGTTTTTTCGCACAAAGTATATTTAGTACTTAACCCACTTAGATGTGGCTATCTCTTTTATTTTAATGAGAGGAGCGCTTATGTCCGTCCATCAGTCCTTCCAGCGGCGTGAGAAACGAGTCCTAGCCATTAACGAGGATATCCTCATTTGAGGGATGGGCTCAGAACCTGACCTTTAACCCATCCACAACATATGGGGAGGAAGGGTGGGATAGCTAAGAATAAGCCTTCATAATAATATTAATTAACAAGCGCAACAAATTATAATATTGTTTTGTATATCGAAATGAGCTTATGCTAAGCTTCAGACTCAAAGCGCTGGAAAAAAAGTTTTCACAATGCCCAGGGTGAAATTCCTAATTTCCAATGCGCTAATTCTAAATTTCTTACTAAATACAATAAATTTAGAGAATAGTGTTAACTAATTTTAATCCTAAACTTAAATTTTACATAATTTCTGAATTATTTTCAAAAAGTTAAATTATATTCACTTAAACAATTAATAAGGTTAACCTTATTCTAATAGAATATGCAGAAAAACCGCATTTCTTGAAGATCAATTAACGAGCATTTCTGGGCATAATTTTCATTTATTTTCATTTTGATTACAAATTAAGTGCTTTAGCCAAATCATGAAAAGAAAGACAGAATAGAAAAATTTCACAATAAACAGTATAAATTTATTTTAATCTAATTTTTTTTATTTATTAATATTAAAGTAATTTGAGGAAATCAAACTTTTTTTCGGAGATTGGATACAAATATTTTAAGCTTTGATTGAATTAATGTAATTATAATTGTTCTTTTTATGAGGAATCAGTTTTGTTTAATTTTACTCATCAACAAAGTAATAAGTAAATATTGGAGATAATGCTCCAACATAAGGTAAACATCTTAAGATGGAAACATTTTTCGACTTCGGTCGTTAAAATGATGACAGGCGGCAAAAGGTCTACTCGGCAAATATTTAAGAAAATCATTTATTGACCACTGAACGAAAGAGATAAGGACTGTCGCCATCTATTGGCAAAATGGACAAAAAAGCCAAATCCTACGGTATTAATACATCCTCTATATACCCTTATTGGTACTTAATATGGTAACTTCGGTAACCCTCCTTTTTAAGAAAAAAAAATTGTTTACCACTCTCCACTTAAATTAAATTTTAAAAGGTTTATTTTTAAATTTCACATTCTTTTGTTGTCTACTTAAATAAAATTCTAAAAGGACTATTAATAAATAAAAATAAATGAAACGATTAAAAAAAACAAACAACAACAACAAACAAAAACTTACCTGGTAAGGAGCAATGAAACGGCTTGTCAAGTAACTTTTCTAGCAACGACTTATCCTAAATGGGTAGTTGCTTCCAGTGAGATCCTATTAATGCATAGACATATATCAGAAGTCATTTTGGTGCCCATGTCCATTTATAGAGACGTTTGTTTGCATATTAATATAAGAATAATATCATAAGTCAAAGAAACTCTTCAAAACCTTGGCAGCCAAGAGGTCGAGTTGTCGCTCTCCAAGAAACTACCATCATAAGCCATCAAAAAAAACAACCGTGACACTGAATTCAGATATGAGATTAACGGTTGAAATTCCCCATTACTTCAGCTTTCGCCAATAAATAATATTATTAGCCAAGAAAAAAATTGTTGTTGTTATATTATTCACTAAGATCAGTTTTTCGATCTTAATTCGCCATTGCGCCCATATGATAAAATGGATTTAAAAATTTTTCCAGTCCGCGAATACAACATCCTAAGAATTCCTGGAGACACTCTTTTGACGCATAATTTACAACCCAAACAGAACAAGAACTTAGGTCTAACAAAATATGAATACATGTAAACGATTACCAAAGATTACATAAAGTGTCACTAAGTGCTGCGATTACGATACGTTTATTATGTTTGAATATTTTTAAAAATATTTTCCTAATTTACGGCTAATTGGCGCCAACCTTACAATTTTATAGAAATATGTTAAATTTGCTAAATTGTTATTATATATTTTTAAAGAAACAAAATATTAATAAAATTCTCTAAAATATGCTAATGAAATATACATCAAATAGAGTGTAAAATCTGTAGAAATTGTAACTTTTGTAAACTGGTTCTTTCTACTTCTCTGATATAACTTTCGTAGATGGTGGACTTTTTAGTGATTCACTCTCCGATATTATACACTTTTTGTTCTCCTTATACATATCCAGACATTCCTCTTACATTTCCACCTCCACTTTTTGAATATTGTGGAATATTCAAAAAAGTTTTCGGACTATAAACCCATCCTCATTTTATTCTTTCCTTCATTCTTATTCTTCTTTTAAATTTTGAGATTGTTGCATTCTGAATTTTCAACGAATTTACAAAGGTTCGTTACTGAATTCTATATTTCCATCTGTCTGCACTTATGTTTAAGGTGTGGGATATATGGCACATGAAATATACATATACGTGTCTTTCATCGTTGATTACGGATATCGCTTCGGAATGTCTGTGCGACCTTATCTGTTCCCGAGATATCGACCAAAACCCCGAACATCCGAAATATGCTATATCTCAAAAATATTGCGTTCTTAGTAAAATGAAATCAAAACAGTTTAATAGTACACAAAAAAGTAAGTAACTTTTTGAAATAACCACTGGTCAGTATTCCGAAAGGTACTATCGAAATATCATAACTATTGATATTCGATATTCAGTACCTTAATATAGGACAGCCGATGTCGATGTGCATAAAATAGACTCAATAATAATTATAAATTTGAAAAAAATTTAAAATAGGATCATTCGTACCGAACATATAGCATATCACCAGATGATATGAATTATGGCGTTCACTCATTATTCATTAACAATGTAAATCTTAGTGCAGTAAGGTACAATTTATCAACTCAACAAATGAGAGCTATCTGGCAACAGTAGTATGAAAGAGGGCATATCTCACTGCCAAATATCACTTGCATGTGGTTTCGCTACTTAATCTAACGGGCCGTATAATTTTTTAAAATTTATATAATTCATCCATAAATATTCTATTTCTATAGCTTCACGCTTAATTCTCATGCACCCACTTAATGTATATATCCTCATCAGTATTTACCCATTCCTAAGCGTGTGCTTATTCATCGACATCCACTTGCACATTTCACTCAAACATGCCCTTGCAAAATCTAATTCACTCACCCATACGTGCTATTGAACACATTATACCCCATTCATATTTTCACATTTAGAACACTTTTTAAGTTCGTTTTGGTAATGGTATCTTGCGAATTCTGGACTGGTTTTGACAATGAATTTATTTTCAGTTGATTATTTGGAAAACAAAACAATTAAATCAATGTAAATTATACAGGGTGTGTTTGAATTGAGTACAGATTATTTGGGAGTTGATAGAAGAGGTCCTTAGAAGTATTTTTTGTCATATGAACATGGGGTCCCCGCAGCTCCGTTTATTTACAATACTGCATTGAACAATCAAATGACACCGGGACGCAGTGTGCGTTGGTAGGCCTAGATTATTTTATTTTTAACAATTAACACAAGCAATCTACTGTATGACTTTTACAGTAATTGTTCGAAATGACCACCATTTGCTTCATAGCACAATTCGCAACGCCTTATGATGGATTGATGTACGCGTGGAAACAGTTGATTTGCACGGTCGCTGATGTCACCTGCTGCCGCGACAACACGAGCCGCCAATTCTTCTTCGGTATCTACAGAGTCGGAGTACACCATTGATTTTATGCTTCCCCATAAAAAAAAATCCATCGGTGTGAGATCTGGCGATCTCGGTGGCCAAGCAACTGCGTCCCGGTGTCATTTGATTGCTCAATGCAGTATTGTAAGTAAACGGAGCTGCGGGGACCCCATGTTCATATGACAAAAAATACTTCTAAGGACCTCTTCTATCATCTCCCAAAAAATCTGTACTCAATTCAAAAACACCCTGTACTCAATTAAATAACATTTTGTTGCTCTGTCTGTGTGCGGCAACAACGAACAAATTCAACAATGTTTCGCTAATTATTTACTTTAAATGAATGAAAATACCAAAACAATATTGACAGTATTGATAAAGTCAAATAATACCTGTTTGCTAAATTATATAAAGGAGTCATAATTTTTCCACGAATTTGGATTTTCAATTATTCTCAATACACAAACTTATTGAAATAATAATTTCATAGCGGGTGGATGGTGGGTAAATTCAAATAGACAAGGAATTAATTTTTCTGAAGGGGAATGAACTAGTCTATTATTAAAGAAAATTTTGTAGCTCTGTCTCTCGTGTGGCAACAATAAACTAGCTCAACTATACGTTAAATATTTACTTTAAATTGATGACAATACTGAATACATTATTGACAGTATTGTTAAAATCAAATAAGTAATAAGGGAGTCAAGAATTTTTTCAAGAATTATAATATTTAATTTGAAGACAGATTTATTTTTTAAAATGGGAATGAATTAGTCAATTTAGTAATTTCTAGTTACCACTTATTTCTGTGGATGGTTTGCCAAATTATAAGTATTTAATTTCTTTGCGTTATTGTTTCATTTAGTATTTTTGAATAATTTGGTTCTTTTGTTATTATGTTAACATTTTTCCTATCAGGTAGGTAAATGTTTTTTCATTTTTGAGCCAATTTGTTGTTTGTGTCTTTTAGTCTCACGAAGGTTCTTGTTCCGTTAATCTTCGCTTAATGTTTGTTGATTGACCTATGTATGAGAACTAATGTTTAGAGATCTTTATTAATATTTTGTTTCTTAAACAAATGTTATATTGAGAAACTTTTTATTACTGTTCGAATAATTTGATAATTTTATATACAAATATAATGATTTGTTTAGATTTGGGATTAACTATTCGTAAACTGAGAACAGCTGGGGATAATAAGGAATGAAATACGAGGAAAAAAAAAAAAGTTAAAAATAATTAAGAGTTCATTCACGCTTGAGTTTATTTTTATTTATTTATTTTTAAATTTACTATTCATTAGCTTTAAAGAATCAACTTTTGAGCAAGAGCAAACGCCACTTCAATAAACAGTTAACGCAAATGTTTGGAACAGTTCAGGTTCTGCTCCCACTCACTTGCAACTTTCCGTTCGTCGTCTGTTCCCGCCGATGGGTGGCAGAGTCCGTTGCTGCCGGTCTCCGTCGTCGTCTGCCGCTGTGTTGTTGTTGATTATTTGGTTCGTAGCGCATCGGCTGCTTTCTTTCGAAATGGCCATTGCGGCTGGATGAGCAAAAAACAGGGAAACGGGAAACGAAGGAATTCGTCCCTCCCACAGGTAGCGCCGCGCAGGGAGAGCATGCCTAGAATCAATTACTAATTTTAGACAACAGGAATGCAAATAGAGTCATCCTGAAAAAAAAAAATTATAACATTTTAAGAGCAATCGAGAAAACAGGCAAAGGGTTTTTAGGCCTATTAATAGTATGCTTTGAAAAACGTCTGACGACAAAAGACGAAAAAACAAAGTAATTTGGTATTAATTGGCTTCCTAAACCACATGCTTATTTTCTATTTCTTTATTTTATTTCTAACATTCTCGGTCGAGTAAATCGTTGAAAGCATTTCACTGTCTAATTTTCCACACACATATTACCTGGTTGCTTACTTGAGCATGGAGTATATTTGAATTACTTTTTTTTCTCAACTGCCCTAAAGAATAACAATAACGAATGACCAGCTATTCATTATTGATTTCATAGAAAGGATTGGCCCATGCTTGAAATATGTTGACATCTAAAAAAAAATTTTAATCAGTGATTCTCAATTCAAAACATCCTGTGAACTTAGCATGTTTCGGGTCGCTGAGGAACTATAAAACCTATAGGACAATTCACGCGCAATGAAAGGAAATTCTTTTCATTCGAATTTTTTTTTATCATTATTAATAAAATAAATGAAAAAAATTCTACCATTTCCGGTAGTTCATCACTTTGAATGGATTTTTCGATATCCGTGTCCCTATTAAAAGCATAGAAAATTTCACTCGAGTTAACTAGACTCTTAACAAGATGAAACTGTTCATGCCATTTATAACTTAGCAAACAAGAATTTGATTAGTTAAAATTGTACACAGTTTCCAAATAAAGGGAAAAAAACTGACAAATTCTCATTTTATAAAATTCGACGTATAAAAAAAAATTCGAAGGAGGGGGGGGGGGACTACACAAACGGGAGATAAAGACATTCAGAAGACTTTCACGAAGTGATGAAAGTTAATTTTGAAGTTACAATTGTATTTTATTTTTTTCCATATCTACATTCTAGCTCTATAATATGAAAAGGCTGGAGATGATGATGAAGTGGGAAAAAAAGAAAAAAAGAATTTCAAAAGCTGCCTTATTTGCAATATGGTGATTATGATGGTGGAGGGGAGCATATCATCAACATATGGAGAAACTCACCAAGCATATGCAATCATCCTTGGTCAGTAGGAGGTAGCCCTTTTAGAATCCAAATCACTCTCCCTGGTAGCCTACTAAAATCTGGCTGTGCCCAGATGTTAATCCATATTTTCTGCCAAGCACGTTGCAAAATCGTCTTCTTTGTGAAAGCTGTAATAAATCCCATGACGTAGGAGTTAAGGTATGTTGCAAAAGTATAAATCTACCTACATTTACTTAACTGTTAATAAACAGTGAATGCAAGAAAAATATCAATATTTTGAAAAGCTTTATTAATACTTAGTATCTGCTTTCTCAATAGTATAAGGAGTGATCAAAAAGAAACGAGCCGGAAGCCTAGGAACAGAAACCAGTAACTGTATGCCAGAAGTATTTGGCCCTGGCTGTTGAGGCACTTGTCCCACTGCGACACAAGGCGGTGAATGGCTGTCTCGTAAAATTCCCGGGGCTGTGTTGTGAACCAGCTCCGCACCTACTCTTGACGTCGTTTGCCCCTCAGAGCCTTTTTTAGGGGACCAAAAATGGTGTAATCGAGGGAGAGAGCTCTGGACTGTATGAGGGTGACTGAGAACCTCCCACTTGAATTTCTGCAAGAGTGCCGTGATTATGTTGGCCGTATGAGGTCTTGCATTGTCGTGGAGCAGAATGACCCCACGGGTGAGCTTGCCTGGTCGTTTCGATTTGATTGCTTGGCGAAGGGTGGTCAAGGTTTGCGAGTAAGGCTGGGCACTGTTGTCCCGTGCTGCAGGAAGTCTATCAAAAGGGGGGCTGTTGGACAATTGACGCTTGCTTCTGCTTCCTTTGTATAGTCACGTGACTTCCACCGTCACCCTCTAGCGGCGGGTTGTGAACTTCCGCGCTCTTGTCGGAACCACTCTTTGTTACACATGCAACGATATCAGCATTCTGTCACCGGATTGCACATTCCAGACTACGGCTGATTTCTTTTTGAACGCTCCTTATGCAAACACTTGCAGTATTTGTTTTGAAAAAATAACAAAAAAAAATTCTCTACTGCGGAAGTATAAATCTAACAGTTGCGAATGGAAAACACTTGGTAATTCTTGTAACTTAATTTTCCACCAGTCTTCCTTAGCACTTTAATCATTCGGTTTGGCATGGAATTGATAAGCTGCTGCAGTGAATTCTTGTGGAATTGCTTGCCAGTGATGGATGATAGCTGCTCTGAGCTCTTCAGTGCTTTCATACTGTTTACCTTTTGCGTAAACAGACCTTCCCAGTTGACCCCAGAGGTTTTCAGTTGGGTTCATATCTGGAGAACGGGCAGCCCAGTCCGTAACTAGAACACCGTTTGAAAGGAACCATTCATATGTTGACTTCGCATTGTGGACTGGTGCGTTGCAAGATGTTCTTCTAGCAGTTCTCGGTAGTCTTTTGCCTTCCCATCCAAATCCGCCCACACCATCACAGATCCGCCTCCTTGCTGCCTTTTGGAAAATATGGCTTTCTCATGTAAATCACTCCAATAATACTACCAACCGTCCGGCCATCTAAAGCAATTTTTTTCTAGTCACTGAAGACCATCTTTTGCCATTCCGTCTTCCAGGTATCGTGTTCGATGGCAAATTCAAGGCGTTTTTCTTTATGCCGAGGCTTCAGAGCGGAAGGTACCTTCTTCTTCCTGTATGCTAGATGGGATTCACGTTTGAACAAGCTGGAGAGAATCACTTATGATACAGGAACGTTATCTCTTTTTTGCAATTTCTCCAAGTGAGACTGAGGATGTGCTAACTTCATGGATAATTCCACGCTTTTTTTCGATTTGACAGTTTCGAATGGGGACCAGGTCGTATTTCAGTTGTATATTTTTCACCCAACTTGAGGAAACTATTCAAAACTCCATGACTTTTACCAATTCGACGTGCAATTTCTCTGTTAGACATACTTTCTTCATGCCAAGAAGGAATTTGGCCTTTTTGGAAATCTGTGAGAACTGACCCACGCAGCATGGTTAATTTAAGTGAAAATTTCTGCAAAAGGTTTTAGATCAACGTGAATAGTATGTAAATCATATTCAGATAATTGGAAGAAAAAGTGCCGAAGTAGAGTCCACAATTTTCGAAAAATAAGGAGTGGATTTATACTTCTGCAATGCACCTTATGTACAAACGATTCATTACCTAATCGATTAGGAAAATCACAAGTATTTAAATCAGGTCAAGGGATTAAATTATTGATAGATATGTATTCCATCTGGGAAATTCAGATCTGAGGTGACCACGAGCCTCCAATGTGTTGATACTAGGTCCCGCTGGAAATGAAGTCTTCACTATCTTCACATAATTGTGGTATTAGGCACGTTCAGGAATGCCATTTGCACTTCTTTACACTTTGCTGGAGAATATAGCATAAAATACATTCCAATTAGGCGAATCACGAACAAGTAGCTCCGGAGAAGTTCCACTGTTGCATGAGGATTTTCCATCCCCGAAAGCGTATACGATTCACCATAATAGACAAATGAAGCAATGAACACCAGTTTTTCAGCAAACCTCCTCCAGCTGTTCTTTAAATTCAATGCAAGACTGCAAATGGAGAGTTTGATTCTGGGGCATTAGTGTCTATCAAAGCTACAGCAGGTATGATTTACGCGAAAATGTTTTCATCTCAGACATCTACCGTTTCCCAGCTCATGAATTTTGTCGGTTTATGCGAAAAAAGGCTTTATGAAAGCTCTGCTAGGTAGTATGAAGAATAAAGTAATGAGTTCCAAATCCTTGACTAAAAAAAAAGGGAGATGTTCAGTTATTGCTGGAAATATTTCCAACGTTTTTGTAATACAGATAAAATCATGACTCCCAATTTCCTGGATATGATTTTTCGCAACCGCTCTTTAACAGCTGCGACTGATCGGACCACGAGTAAATTTGCCTATGTGCTATTGGTCGGACTTACTGGAACACTTGCTATCCTGTCAAATTTTAACTTCCTATAAGGTCTCATGGTTTCGGAGATTTCGTGATGAGTCAAGGACTAATGGTATTTTTGCATAATTTACAAAAATCGCAGAAATTTTTCTAATGCAAAAAATGACTGCAGATAAGAAAGGAAGTTACGCATGCATGCCACCAGGAATCTTCAATCCAAAGTTACGCATTATTGCCACCAGGGCTGCTACCGTTATAAGATTCAAACATTTTAATATTTTACGGCTTATAATTTCTAATAAGTATTCGGATGTTTATATAAAATATTTTTAAATATTCACATTGATCTCCTTCAATGAGCAGCGATTAATATACTTTTCTAGGGCTATTTTTAATGTTAATTAGATCCAGAGAAGTCCAGGTAAAGTCCTGTGTGCTCTCGAGAAGTAGTCGACTGAAGCAATCGACTGGAGAAACAGTAAACTTTTTTATAATACGTGTATTGTATTTATTAATCTGTAATGTTTGGATGGGTTCTTGTCAGAGGAACTGGTGGGGTTGACTTCATCTTTTCCAAAGATTATCGTCTTCAGACCATAATCCACGTTTACAAATTCAAAATTAGTCAAAAATTCTAGGAACTTTTAACCTAGTGCACGTTTTTCGCGGTGGCCTTTTAGCAGAACGTAAAATGATTTTGACAAGGAGAAAAAAGGGAACTTCCAAAAACGACGTGACCGAATCGGGTGAGAGGGTCGGTAAAATGCATGTTTTCTTTCCACCATGGGTAAAATGCTACGCTGGACTACGTGAGAGGTGGGGAGGAGGGAGCCCGAGCTACGCAGTTTTCATTTATATTGTTTGGTACAGTTAAACAGGACACAGAATACACAAAAGCATTCTGGATATTTACTTTCGTAATTATCTTCCATAATTTAGATATGCTAATACCCACCGCATTATTCTCTTCCCTGGTACAGTCCATGAGATGTCACACAAAGAGGCATTTCCAAGGACTAACACCAGCAGACTTAAGTGTCAGCTGAATAACTCATCATCATCATCATCAAATATCCATGACGCCGTGCGTGACTTAGCGCTTGGGCGGAGAGTTGTACGAGGCGGGCACGAGGGTGAGTCCAATGAATACCGCAAAATTGTAATTAAAATTCCAAATTTCGCTCTACAGTGTTGTAATTCTGAAGATCCGTTAAAAATGGGTTGTAGAAATATCCGGTAGGTGACAGGAAAGTAGAGACAGGCAAACAACGTCACAGCAGCAGTTTAAAGATGACCGCCCCACTTCAAACATGCACCAAAGAAGAACAGCGTTCAGTTATTTGATTTTTGAGTAGTGAAGGTGTGAAACCTATTGAAATCATGTGGTGGGCCATGACTAATGTCTAACAATTCTGCAATTTCATCAATCGTTACTCGGCGATTTTCCAATACTAAGGCTGAAGCAATATTCTCTGGTGTCACAACTCGTTGTGCCTGACCCGGGCGAGGGGCATCTGATTCTGCTGTCACACCATTTGTGAACTTCACACTCCATTCATAAACTTGCTGCTGTGACAAACATGCATCACCGTTCATAAACTTCGGACGTTCAAGTGTGACACATTGTTAGGGGAGGGGTGTGAAAAGTGTGACACAGCGTGACATGGGGGTAGGAAGGACTTTACATAAGTGTGACGTCGCAACAAACACCTTCAAAAATTCAATTTCTTTCATATTGACTCTCATCGCTGAAGATGGCTACTTGGTAGCCGAAATACGTATCCGGTATTTCAATTCTGTCTGTGATTTAGAGGTTCCCCCCTTTTTGGCCAGCCTTAAAGGCCGCCTAACAGAAAGATGCTGCGTATATGTGGACTCTATCATGCTTCCGTCCGAGCTAAATGCAGGGAGAAAAGAGACGCTGCCGTTTTTAATTTTCACAATGACATTATCCAAACACTTGTTAAGCCTAAGTACTAGCTTTTGTATCCCACAGTCATGAATATATCAAATTTGAAAGGCTATATTTCGGCAACGAAACACCTTATATCGCCACTCTACTTATCATCTGAAGGGGACATTCTGAAGTTTTGTTTCATTGCCAAGAGATGTTGCTAGGTACTTGAATTCGATAAAATTAATTCGGTGACATATATGGAACCAATCCTCCAACAAGATGGAAGGGTGCCATTGGTTTCGTCAGTTCACTAAGAAAGGGTCCCATTGCAAAGGTAAAAAACCTGAAAGGCCACGAGTGTCGGAAAAGAATGTCCAACGCATTCAGCAAATGTTCACTCGCAATCCGAGGAAGTCGACTCACCGAGCCAGCCGGGAACTCGCAAATGGCCCTTACGACGTTGTGGAAAGTGTTGAGAAGCCCCTTACAGATTACAGTTAGCGCAAGCTCTGTATTGTACACGTTCGGGCTTTTCGTGGCATTGAATATTTGTGATCATATGGATAACCAAAATAAACTTCAGATTCTATCCTTCTGAAAAATACATTGATTAAATCTATAAGTTGTGTAGTTTGGTAAATATAGCCTTTCAAAGTTGGTATATTCTTTTGTGAACAGTTTGTATATCTCGCTTCTTTGTGAACAGTGCAAGATTTATTTGACCATAATCTGAAGAATTCGCATTTAAATCCGAAGCGTGTCTGGAAAGTAAGGTTACAACGGCTAGTATTCTTTCAAAAAATGTTTACTTGACAAAATATCCACTAATAATTATTTAAGTGATACAGGGGTTATTTTTCGACGACATTGCTGCCATCGTCCAAACAGTTGTTAAGTCTAAGTACTAGCTTCTGTATCCCACACTCATGAAATTCTGGCGCCTGCTGCTGGAACCACATTTCATCCTCGTGCTTGATCTTTTCATCGCTGTCCACCAAGATTTTTCTCAGAGACCACAGAAGATCTATCGCTCCGGTGTTTGACATGAATATCGGTCCCGACCCCAGAGAATTTACAACATCACTTCGTTACATTGTTGACTCGTAATGTTTCCTCAAATGAGAGCAAGTGCTTTGTAAATATCTTCTGGGCGCTTGCTTACCTTGTACTTGGGAAAAAAAAGGTATGGCGGAGCGCACTTCACATTTGGCGGGATTCTGAATCGGCACATCCATTGTAAACACGTGTTACTCGAACTAGACTCCACATAGCAATGAGGAACAGCCGCGAGAGGGAAGTGGAAGCCTAACAATTAAAGCCAGTATAGCCAACTGAACCA
The DNA here is from genome assembly GCA_023313115.1 of Rhysida immarginata. Classification (NCBI taxonomy): domain Eukaryota; kingdom Metazoa; phylum Arthropoda; class Chilopoda; order Scolopendromorpha; family Scolopendridae; genus Rhysida; species Rhysida immarginata. The sequence goes on from JAHWFO010027233.1 coordinate 835,215, forward strand.
TTAAAATATTGATTGTCCAATAAAGTAGTTGTAACCTTACTTTCCAGATACGCCTGGTATAAAAAAATCACTTGGTCTTCGCACACTTCTCTCCCTTTTGGCTTTTCAGATAAATTTACGATAAGACAATCTGTAAGAATAGTAGCTAAAGGAGGCTTAACAGTACGTACCTTCATCTGTTCTTGGTAACAATCAAAACAATGACTGTTTTCAAATTGTTTGCAGCCGCCAATCCTAACAATGGACAGGATAATAATGCTTCCTTATTAGGCTACGGCCATGCAGACGCGAATTTAGAGCGGGCGAGCGATTTCTGACGTCATCACGCTCGCGTAGATGCGATCATGCAGACGCGAGACACTCGAAACATCGCACGCGAGAGCGAAAATACGTTTCTCGCTCATATCTGACACTGCTTGATTTTCTCGCTGTCTGCCAAATCTCGCTCAACGCTGCACATGCGCAGTAGTCCATTTTTATTGCAAGATGTCTACTTCCACGTGAAATGGCAGCCATGTTTGTGGAGAAAAATTCGCTTCTGTATAATCACATACGGCGAGAAACGACGAGAGAGAGAACTTAAAAATTCGCTCGCTAAAGAGACAGCTTGCGAATGTGATGACGTCAGAAATCGCTCGCTCGCACTAAATTCGCGTCTGCATAGACGTAGCTAAAAGCTACTTATAAGAATGCACGTTTGGGCTGTATCTTTATCCGTCCACCGTTTGCATGATAACTTAAAAACGGATTAACCTTTTCAAATTCTATTTTCGACAATATCATCATCAAAGGTCTTATTTCGGCTGTATCAATTTTTCAGGCTTTCTCGTGGACCACTTCAAGTCGATTGCACGTGCTCTAAGAGCAGTGTGGCCAGTTTGGCATTTTTTTCATGCGCTTGTTCTTTGTTGGGCATTGTTAATAAAAATTAAACAATGCACAAAATAATGAAAACAAGGATAAGCGCTTTAAAAAATTGTGCACACTGGCCACACTGTCTAAGAGAGACCTTAAAGAATAACAAGATAATGGCATGGCATGTAACAATCGATTCGTAGTGAAGAGTCGACAATGAATAAATTGTTACTTTATCTTTTAAGCATTGTTGACATGTGCACGTGCATGCGATGATCGCGTTGTCGAGGCTCAATTGCTCATGATACATTAATAATTGTACTTCTGCGTGACGATTAAAGCTCCTTCTTTGTATGTTTGCAAGATTGTTTTAGAGTTAAATTTTCAAATTTCAAAAATCGTAATTGTTAACACCTAAGCAAAAACCTGAAATTTCATTTTATAAGTCCATGAGACTTTTCAAAGTTCATCTGATTTACACATAAACAACAATAAAATCTTATTTCGAACAGGTTTGTGTTTGGAAGCTTATTTCTTTTGTTTGCAAGAGGGGGGGGGGGTTAACATATGGTGTGACGTCTTAAAGGGAGTGGGTATGGAAAATGTGACACAATATGCCAACATGACGACAATGTGGGGGAAGGGGGGAGGTTTGAAAACGGCAAAAATAGCGTCACGTATTTCTTGAACGACCTCCTTCTTTGGTGCATGTTTAAAGTGGGACGGCCATCTTTAAACTGCTGCTGTGACGTTGTTTGCTTGTCTCACAGATATATAGTAAACTCATCTATATATCTTTACTATATATCTGTGGCTTGTCTCTACTTTCCTGCCACCTACCGGATATTTCTGCAACTCATTTTTAGCGGATCTGCAGAATTACAACACTGTGGGGCAAAATTTGGTATTTTAATTACATTTTTGCGGTTTTCATTTGACTCAATCTCGTACATAAAAAAAAATTATAGCCGATGAAGATGTCTTTGTACTCGACGGAGATGTTTTCCCAGTGATTAGTAATTTACAGGAGTGGCTAGTGTCACCATTTGCTGATTCAGAATATTTATAATTCATAAAGTATAGGGTGTCCATAAATTATCTTTACAACTTTGGTCCACACGAACATTGGGTTGTTACTCTAGGAAGAATCAGATCGGGGCTGAGATCAGTAGTCTTCTGTAGTACAAAGCTTCAGAAAACCCAGCGAAATTGTAGTATCACTGTAAATACCTTGATCATAATAATGGGGCAGGGATAATTTTACCATATCGTGTTATTGTGCTGGAGAAATTCTGTTAAATCTTGTCTGACTCACAAGTAGGAAAATGGACAGCTCTAAACAGATTTTAAGATGTCAATCGATCTAGATTACAACTTGCATGCCAAAGATTAACAACTTTTAACATAACAGAGGAAATATCGTGAACTTAGGAATGAATGCATTACAGATGGAGACAAGGGATGACCCAATAGATAGGCAGCATCATAGAGTGACTAGCAATAAGAAAATATATATATAGGGATGTTTTGAAAAAATGCTTACTTGTTCTGTAGAAACCTCAGAAAAAGAGAAGACTGGCAGGAAGACAAGGTACGAAGTGTCATAAAAAATATGGTGACTGTTACGGCCGAATGCCAATCAATGGCAGAGCAACGACTTTTGATGCGGAGCTCGAAGTGTGCAGTGTGTCAGAGGTATTAACTTGTTTGATGTAGTCAGTCGGTTGTGAGCCTGTGTTACAATAAAGTGTTTTCAAATGTGTCCGAAGAAAGTGCGCCAATCAAAGCTCAACATCAAGGTGATGTTGTGGTTTTTAATAAAATCTTGTAAAAATTCCAAGGAGGAGCTTCAGCTGTGAAGCAGAAATACATTCATTAATTTATTATGAGCAATCGTGCGTCGACAAAACGATCGTCGCGTGCGCGTGTTCACATCAACAATGTTTAAAAGATAAACAAAGTAACAGTGTATTCATTCTTGACGAATCGATTGTTATATGACACGCCATTATCTTGGTATTCTTTACGGTCACTGTTTCAGCATGTGAATTCGACTTGAAGGGGTCCACGAAAAATCCTGAAAAGTTGATAAGAGCCGAGTTAAGACCTTGGTCATATTTCTGAAAACAGAATTTGAAAAAGTTAATCCGTTTTCAAGTTATCGTGCAAACGGCGTACGGTCGGATAACGTACAGACCAAGCGTGCATTCTTTTAAGTAGCTTTTTTTTGTTGTTGCTAAAGCCCCGTAATAACAGCATTATGGTATGTCCTGAAAAGAACGCGCCGGATATGGCACTGTGCAACTTTGATGCAAATGACCCAAAAGACATTTGCTTTGCGGACATAACAGCGCAACTAAAAATATTCGCGAAAAACAACTTCCAGAACAGCTTCAGAAAGTGGCAAGAACGATGGGATTGTCCCAAACAGCGACATTGTTAAAAATTTCAGGAGCAACAGTCTGCATGTGTACCAAAAACACGGTAAGACGTCATCGGCGAAAAAGAATAGCGGGTAGAAAACGATACTGAATGATACGGACCATCGAGCACTAACAAGGATTATGTCGAAACAGCCAAAAACTACTGCAACAAAAGTGACTGCATAACTTAATACCCATCTTGAACATCCCATTTCGGTAAAAACAGTTCACAGAGAGCTTCACAAACGTGATATTCATGGAAGAGCTGCAATTGAAAAACTTTCATCACAGAGACCAATGCTGAAGCCCGTGTCGGTTGGTGAAAAGACCATGAAGCCTGGACACCTGATGGCTGGAAAAGAGTGATATAGTCTGATGATTCATCCTTCACATTATTTCCGATGTCGGGGCGAATTTACGTTTGGAGAAGCTCCAAAGAAGCCTACCGTCCAGACTGTCTTTTTCCTACAGTAAAACAAGTGGCAGATCTGTAATAGTTCGTGGGGGTCATTTTTTATTATTCAGTTGGTCCATTTATTACCCTCAGTGGCCGAATTACTGCTGATTGACACTGACATCTTACGCAACCAGGTCCAGATTTTGTTCCCTGACAACAACACCAGTTTTCAAGATGCACCCATACACACTGAAGAAACTGTGAAATCTTGAGTTGAAGAGCACGATGGCGAAGTGAAGCATCTTCCATGGCTCGCTCAATCACCAGATTTGAATATAATCGAACCAGTATGATCAGTTTTGAAGAGGCAACTCAGAAGCAGATTTCCTCCCCCTTCATCTCTTCAGCAATTGGCAAGTTGTTTGATTGAAGAATGGTACAAAATCCCAATAGAGACTATTCAAGGATTGTATGAATGCATTCCAAGAAAGTTAGAAGCTGCATTCAAGGCAAAAGGAGGCCCAACACCTTATTAATAAACAATTTGTAACTTTTCTCTGGTGTTCACATTATTTTGTCCAACCCCTGTAGATAAAGAAGTAAAAAAAGAACGGACCAAAAGCAGGATGAAGAACCCCTAAGCAGGCAATGGATTGTCAAGGACATTTACCGTGCCTGAAACATATGATTTAGTTGTTTTTTTTAGCTTTTCATACTTCCCAAATATTATTTCTTGACATAGATTTGAAGGACACCAGTCTCCCATCTCTTTATATGGAGCAAATTGATCATCTTTTTTCTACGCAGGAGCATTTTTAATGCATTGTACAATAGTCTTTTCAGGAATATTTGGTTATAGTGCAAAAACTGTAATCAAATATACTTTTGTTTCAAGGACATTTCTAGAAATACAAATCTTCTTACCTGTTCAGTCAGAAAACAAGAGAAAAATTATGAGAATGCAAGTTAATACAACAATTAGCCTAACATGTACTAAGAAAAAATTAAACTTAATATGCTGATTATGGCACTAGTTATGATAAAAATAGACACTTCAAAGACTGTGGTTCATTATAAAAATTTCATACTTATCAAAATGTTTATTCAAAGTTTTTTTGACAATCATTACAATTATTTCAAATCTCTTGTAATCATTAAGCAATGGCCTTCATTTAATATCAACATTTAGATCACTGAAACATGAAATAATTACTACAAAAATGGATTCTTAATATATTCATGTGGAAATTGATATTATTTACCAAATAATAAATAAAAATTTACAAAAAAAAAATCATTCATTTGAAACTTATACAGATAAATTTGATAAAAATTTCAACCATTTTCATATTAAACCTACAATAATATATATTGGGTTCATTAACACTGGATGATAATAAACTGCCAAGGATTTACAATGGCATCAACAGATTTATGCTTCTCTCTTCACTGAAATCGTTCAAACAATTCCACTCAAATGTTCCAGGGACAAAGTAAGGTGATTTCATAAATTATTTGTTAATAAGGTGATTTCTCTCTCTTTCTCTCTATATATGGACATTAATGATTTTATCTACTCACGAGAGATGCGGGGAAATATAAAGAGGATGGCAGAAATTGTATATTTAATCTTTTTATTTGCGTGTGTGGAAAGTTTTGATTTACTTTTACCAATTCTGGATTTGGTTAATAACAATTTTTTATAATATTTTTAATTTTTTTTTTATGCTTATGATAAATGGAAATGCGGACGGAAAAAATAAAAGCAAAACAAAAAAGTCGAGTTTAAAACTTCAATTTAGACTAAAGTAATTCATTCCCTTAATTTGTCCCAGTATATTTAAAACAATTATTTAACATGCAATTTTGATTTCAAAATAAATCCTTTTGATCAGAACTTCCTAAGAATTTATAGCTTATCCAATACAATTTCTCTTTTTCCTTAAAGATTCACAACTTCACTAGATTTTCATTATTCGATGCATTTTTAAAATGGAGATTGTCACTGTTATTAAATTATTTGTAGGAGAAGAATAACAAAATAAACAATAAATAACAAGGGCAATAAAATAACTGAGGAAAAATGAGACTTCAATTCAAAATTGCAAAAGTAAAACTTAACCTATCATTATAGTAGCACAGACAAGCAATCCCACTGCAATTACATAATCACTTCAATCGTTTGAAATTTTAACAAAAAAGTCTTACTAATATTTTTATATATTTTTTATTTTCCTTTTGTTGAAAATAGAAGCAGTCATATGTAGATGAAGAGCACTTCAAAAAACATTACTTGAGGAGATGAATCCAAATCCTTCCTGAGCTTTTAAGTGAAAAAATTGTATTTGTTGTTAAGAAAAACCACAATGAATTTGGATGCACGCATAACATGTCCTATTATTAGCTTTAATTTAAAAAAAAAAAAAATGAAATGGATGTTTCATCATAGCAAAATTTCAGCTGGCCCCAAACGGCTGGTCCTTTTTTGTTTACTTTTTATTTACTGAGAATAATATAAAATAGCATATCAAAACAACCATGCTCCGTAGCAAATATTCAAACACATGAAATTTAAGTACCAGCTTAGAATAACATTATGTGCACTGAATCTCTAAAAGCAATACACCTTTATATTAATTCCAACTTTGCATAGAAAAATGTTTTTTTTTTTTTTTTTTTTTTGTTTTTTGTTTTGAATCAGCTCAAGAATTCTTGTGTTGTTTATTATTATTTTTTGTTATCTTAATAATTTTTTTCATCTCTTTTCAAAGTATAATTACTCGTGTTTCTCAGAATAATCTCTTAATGAAATTATACGTTTCAACTTAAATTACTAAATTTAACTTAAAATGCAACAAAACAATTTATTTGCTTAAAATGTTTGGAAGAACATCTTCAACTACTATGTAGTTGGTTTCATTTTTTTAAGGGCCAATACAAAACAATCCTAACATTTGAATTATCCAAAACAAAAAGAGCCATCCACACAACTTATATTTTAGAAGATAATAATAATAATAATAATAATAATAATAATAATAAAGAAAATAAAATTTTCTAGAAAAAATAATTACGAGTAAAATTGGTGGAGATCACTTTAGCATTAAACATTGATCAAAACAAAATAAACAGCAATTTTTGAGTATTCTATAAAGAACGAAATTAAAAAAAAAAAAAAACAATAAGAAAAAGATAACTGTTGCAATGGCACTAGAAAATCTGAAAATTCACATGGGAAATAAAAAGTACTGGCCTTAAACAGAACCGAGTAATTTAAATGTGAAGAAAAACACATCACAGTGGGTCCAAAATCATTACTTACAAAAATTAAAGCTGCCAGTTTATTAGTCAAAATGAAGCGACTGAAGAATGGGAAAAAGCGTAAGTAAATATCATACGAAAAAAAAGTAAAAACATATAAACTAGAAAGTAATATGTATAATTAAAAAAAAAAGATTGAAATAAGTTATAGTTGGATGTTGTTTTTTTTTTATTCCTGTATAGATATAAACAAGAGAAAAGCTGTCAATAAAAATGTCTAAAACAAAAATAAAAACAAAAGACCAACAAAAAAGAAATACACCACACTTTCTTAATATGTCACTATGATGGCTTTTTTAATCATTTCATTTGATTGTGAAGAATATGATGACATGAGTTTCAGTGAATTGTTCAAAAGTGTAAGTTTATTTTGTATATTAGAAAAATTGAGAGATGGCGATGAAGATGAACACATGATGTAGCATGGAAATGCATGAGCAAGAAATAGTCTTCCAATCGAATCACACCCAAACACTTCAAAAACTGGATAGTCAAGTATGTTGGCACAGGATAGGTAATGGCATCTTCTTCACTTTTCCAAATGAAACTACATATCTTTTATTTTTAAATGTCTTTTTACTTAGCTTCAACACTGTCGATTCCTGCTCATTTAAACCTTTAAAAGCACATTAACTACAGGAAAACAAACAAAAACCCTTTTGGCTTTGATGGTCTCTCTTGTAGGAATTTTGAGATATGCAGTTTAACAAGTTCAGTTATCCAGTGAACTATGGCAGCACTTGCAAACTATGTGCATACTTGATATGAAAAGAAACTTAATATGCTGTTGATGTAGAGTATCTTATCTTTGAAATAAACGTTTCACTGAAGGCAACCATTCAATTCAAAAAATTTTTAAGAATTCATAAGTAAAAAATTCATTTGAATTCTCCAGCATTGAGTTAGTTTGAAAACATCATTAAAACTGATCTAATTCCATATGCACTGAGAATGTGTTTCATCAACATTCAAATTCAGAGGCAGTGATAGCATTGAGATCTTTCATCAATCCTTCTAAGTTTGCCATTTCTGCATTTAATTCTTCTGTACTGTAAGATGGCTATAAAGAAAAAGATGCATATATATAAAAAAAAAAAAATCAATGACATACTAACATAAATTAACTATTATTCTCTATTAGCGACCGAACAAAGTGGCTGACATCATCTGGCGGTCAAAAAATCAATCATTCGAAAACAGGCATGGCCTACTTTATCTACAAGGCCTGTTCATTTCAACTTTTTCCTTTGTTAAAAAATGGTTTGTGTAACAATTGATTATAGAGAGGTGTAAACCAAAGGCGTGAATAGTACTTCTCAGTTTAAACCTCTGTAATCGTTCACAAGAGGTTGCTTACACCTCTCTGCAATCAATTGTTACACGAATCATTTTTTTAATAAAGTAAAAAGCTGAAATGAACAGGCCTTGAAGATAAAGTAGGCCATGAAACAGGATAAATAATGGCTGTCCATACAATCTACCTGTAAGCCATACATGAATTAGATATTTTTGGAAAAGCATTGTATTAATTAGATATTTATATTATATATTTTTTGTAAAGCGCATGACTTATCTCTATTGTATTTATAGCCTTTTTTAAGTATTCTTCCTAACTGTACACGAGTTTAATACACTGCTACTCCTCTATGCCGCAAATGTTGGGAGCCAAGATTTCACCGCCCACGATAACAGGGCTTGCGATATTGCTAATTTTTCTTTACAGCAACAGATGGCGCCACTGACTGCGACTTATCTGATATCGCGACTTAGAGGGGCAGCAGTGTACTTAATATTACCTTCCATGTTAATGTTTTTTAATAGCTTTTTTTTTTTTTTTAATTTTAATAAATTAATGTTACATTTAGTATTGAAACAGCACAATTCCATATATTTCATTTGAATTTCAAGTATTCATTTTACTGCATGGGATAATGTTTGGCTGAGAATATTTTTGCCCTCAGAGACACATCCAACACAATTTTAGATTTTTTGGACTTTTTCTCCAACATAATTTTTCACAGCCAAGAAGCTTAATCCATCCATTTCTCACCGAAAATAACAAAAAATTATGTGTTTTAGAGGTGTATTTTGCATGTAAACAAGAATTGAAAAAACTGTGTCAGCTATTTTATTACCCGTTTTCGAAGTCGACAGTGACACCATTTATCCGTCAGTTGGTTTGCGAGTTACTGTATTTTCGTAAATATATCCTGTACCCTTGTGTATTCCTGAAAATTTTAATTTTAAGTAAAAAAAATTTTGAAGCCCCACACCCCTTGTATTCCCCACGGGGTTCCAATATCTGTGATAATAGTATATATTCCCTTGTATTCCCCAGACCCCCTCCCGCAGATGCAAAAAAGTGCATAACCTGCAGGGTATATTAACAAAAATACAGTAAATGAAATAAAAATATTTAAAAAAAAAATACGTTTGTCATTTTGCTGAATATTTTTCAAAAGTGTATGTACTATGAAAAAGTCACCATGAGTAACAAACAAAACAACACATTTTTGAAAATTTTGATTTGATTGTGGTTTCCCCCAAAGAGTAAAATACAAATATAATGTATTATGCAAACACCATCCAATGACTAATTCAGGTGTTTTTCCCAAGGTGCTTCTCCCTACCATAATTCAGTCAAATAAATACGAGGAATATTTCATTTAAAAAGCATACATAAAGGTTTCAAAAATTGCTTTTTTGGTGTAAAACACCATCAATGTCACATACGTGTTTTGATGTGATCAATTAACCAGTCTATTTACAGCTGTTGGTTTTGTTAATCTATCAAAAGTATCCTCTGTGATTTTTGAAATGGGTAAAAATATCAATCAAAGAGTTTGCTAAATTTTGTGTGCTAAAGCATTGGAAAAGTTTGTGAAAGTACAATTCTTGGATTTTGCACCACAGTAATGCACCGTACATGAATTTTTGACCAAAAACTCAACGTATGTCATTGATCAAGCAGCGTATTTGCCAAATATGGCTTCATGTGACCTTTTCCTTCCCAAAATTACCATTTAATGGAAGATCTTTTAAAATCCATAAAACAAAATTTGCAGTAGGTGCTGAAGGCCATACCAGAAAGTTCCTATAAGAAGTACAGTGCTCCCTTTGCATAAGGGCACTCTACATAATGGCAATTCCATATTTCTCGGGAAAATAAAAACTTCATTACTGTATATGGAGTTGCCATCATAAGAGGGAGCACTGTATTTCGATGACTAGATTATTCATTGGCATAAATGTACTGCATCAAATGGGGCCTATTTTGAAGGCGACAAAATAAACTTGGATAATTAAACCCATTTTTGTGTTTTATTGAACAATTCCCAATAGTTATTTGACTGAAAGTATATGTAGGACTGGCATGGCTAAAATATTCTTCTTCAAAAGGAATTATGTACAGATTAACAAGCAACAACAACAATACGATGCTTACCACTAATTCTTCATCTCGTTCTGATTTGCTTGTGACATCTGGAGCTCGGGGAGTGACAACAGGAACTGCTGATCTGGATTTATGTGTGGGGACGATCGTGGAGGAAGGGGTGGTGGAGGACGATGGGAGGGTGCTGGTTTTTTTATAGGGACTACAGGCCTGCTGGGGGCGTATAGCTGTAATACACATCAAGAACAGGAGAATTTTTTATTTTATTGCATGTATAGTAAGAGGTTTTGTAAATATTATTTGCAATTATAAATTGACTTAGTTTGTAAAAATAAATAAATAAATAAATAAATAAATAAATAAATAAATAAATAAA
>JAHWFO010027233.1:845990-956798 GCA_023313115.1 Rhysida immarginata
AAATAAATAAATAAATAAATAAATAAATAAATAAATAAATAAATAAATAAATAAAAAAAAAATGATTGTACAGAGGGGTGCAAAAAAGTACTCACTGTTTCTAATTCAATAATTTCGAAACAATATGACTTACACTTACTAATCTCATGCGGAAGTGTAGTGTAACTATGAAATTTGTCGTGGTATCAACAAAAACCAGCAACAATCAACAAGCTACGTGAATACAAGATATGGACTATAATACATTTTTTTGGACCCTTCTGTATAATAATCAATCACAAGTATTGCAGAAGATTAATTATGAATATAAAAAGATACTCTAATATTTAAAATATTCATTTTAATGCTAAAAAAAAAAACTTAAGTGACAATTCTCATTAATAAATTAAGTGACATTTTTGACATTTTTCGCAAATATAAATTAATAATTTCATGCTAAAAATTTAGACATCTATTATCATCTAAAAACATTCTGATTAATAGCGTGTGAACATTTTACATGTATTGATGGGTGTATGGGTTTAAAAAAACTGAAACCTGGAATAAAAGTAGAGTTAGGAATGAATGAGAACAGTATTCTGGTTTCTCATAACACTACAGAATCAATGCTGCCAATTATATATACAGTACTGTATATATGCACATACACCAGAATACAAAAAAGCACTCCAATATTCTCTATATTCTCTTCCAATGTTTCTCTAAATGTTCAATTTATCAGTTAATTCTTAGAAATTAAAAGTCTGTTCTAGTTTTTTTTGCTAATTTTTAATTTCTGCTTCTTTCGCATCTTCAGTTGAAACTCGGCTGTGATGATATGACTGTTATTCACTCATCATTTACATACAGGGCAGTCTCAACCCGCTTGCCATTGTGTTCAGCACACAAATCAAACGAGCAATAGCACCATTTAAATTCTGCAGGGATTTGATGATTCTGTCATTGAGATGTCTGTGATAGCCGAATTGATTGAGGCGTCAAGCACATGACACAAAGGAACCTTGGTTCCTAGTTCGAATCCAGGTCGCAGAATTTTTTCTTCCGTTTTTGCAAATAATATCTTTATCTGATGTTTGGAGATTCATTATTTATTATGTATGTTCAAACTTTCTGATGGTTGGATAGAAGAAATTCTCGATCTGTGAGCCGGGTGCTCGCCTCCCATTGGGCTTTCCATCTTGACAACTTGGTTGTCTTTAAAACAATCAGTGACAGCATGGCTGTCCGGGTGTCTGTGATAGCCCAACTGGTTGAGACGTCGAGCATATTACAGACACTCGAGGTTCCTGGTTTGAATCCAGGTCGCAGAAATTTTCCTTCTGTTTTTTTTCAAATAATATCTTTAACTGTAACAGTATATTTCATGTGCTGATGTATATTGTAACATTCCAAATGATTGTAATTTTTTGGCATTATGTACAAATTATAATTAATTAATGAAAACTTTAATTTGTTGCAAGATTATCTGTCAAAAAATGATAAGCTTAAATTGTATTAATCGTGAAGCATACACAGTCTTCTTGTGATTTACACCCAATTTTTATCAACACTGCATAAAACTTTAATACAAATTTCCCGAGTTCCTGACCTGATAGAGATAACTGGCTTTCAGATTTAAAAACAGCATGTTGAAATTAACCAGAAAAACATTAAATATATTAGAGAAAAAAAAACAAACAATTTATAAGTCAGCATTATCTTTTAAACTTGATTATCATTCTTTCAATTATTGCTGCATTTTTTATCAACAATAATTGAGGTATTCCTGTATCCTACAGACTTCCATTCCCTATGTGCACCATGTACAATCATTACGCATGCATTATCACAGGAAGCAATTTGAAATGTACCTAGTTTAAATAATCTCCCTGATAAAAGTGAGTCACAGCAAGTTTCATTTATATCCATTCTTTCAAAGTAAAGTTATTGATGAGTTATGTGACTATATTGTATTATGCAAATATACTTGGAAGAAAATAAGATTGAACATCTCTGCACATTGGTATCGTGCATCAGTTGTATTCTTGAATTTCCCCTGAAGATATTTAACTACCAGTATATCCACGGGCAAAGGCTCTCCTAAAGTGTAAGTGATTAGGAAATGTTGCCGAAACCCAAGCAGATTCGATGAGACACTCTTGGGCAATCACTGAAGATATTTTTTATGACTGGTAATACCATCAAAGAGATATTTAACAGCCATGGGGAGATATTTCCAAATCAGCAAAGCCTCCATTACCTAGGTATAATAATTATTAAAATATTTCTCTGAATTTATTTTAACTCTCGGTTTTCAAATCTATCTTCGTACCCATTCTCACCTATGGTCTTGAGTCTTCGGTAATGAACGAAAGTGTGTGATCGCAAGTGCAAGCAGCCGAAATGAGATTTCTGAGAGGTATGGCAGGTGTTACTCTACCTGATAAAACTGCATAGCAGCACAGTCTCTAGGTGTTGAGCTGCTACTTCTCCGCATTGAGACATCTCAGTTGCATTGGTATAGCTACACGGGTGTTAGTGATATGCTCTTCCAGATTGTTTATGTTGTTAACTGGAGTAGTGTACACTACACTTTTCATGTATCCCTACAGATAAAAGTTCAGTAGATTAAGGAGACTGGGCAGGCCAATGCACTGAACCTCGACGCCTGATCCACCGTCGTGGAACTGAGTCAACTCTTTTGTACATGTCATCAGCATAAACACATGTAACTCGGTAACAACGCTTTATAAGACATATGTTTATAAGGACATTCTATTTTATTTTGATCCCAGGAATTACCCCCTGACGTTTGTTACAAATGTATAGATACATCCTGTATTCACTGAACAAAAAATAAGCAAATACTGTGGAATGGAACAATCAAAAGTGAAAACCTCTAATCCACAAGGAGGAAAAAGGAAATACTGGATACGTATTTAGATGGGTACCTGGTACCCGAAATACGTATCCCGTATTTCCTTTTTCCTCCTTATGGATCAGAGGTTTCACATTTGGCTGTATTCATTGCACAAGGAAAATTTGAAACAGAAATGAATTCAATTTTTAAAATCTGTATACCTATCGTCATGCATACGTAAATACATGTAACACATCTCACCAAACACACATACGTTACATAAAATCTTAATGTACCTTTATTTCAGATACAGTGTATCATTTTTGTGTTATTTCTTAAGCTTCAAAAAGAAATTTACCGTAATAACTTGCAAAATTCTAAATTACCATTTAAATGCTAAAGACGTGATTATTAATTTACTTATTATATAAAATAGATGCCACAACAACAAATAAAACACTTTAACTATACTATACATCAATGTACTCAAAATTTTACATGCCATGTATAAAATAAAACTGTTTTTTTTTTTAACAACATAAAAAATAAAAGTACATTTCATTTTTAACACCCTATTAAGCACATCTTCAAAAATTAACAAAATATTTCAGATCTGAAATCTCATTTCATTAAATCATCAGAGAAAATATAAATGATGATTACTGCAATGCTTTCATTCTGGTAGAAGTTAAGAGTTTGGACATAAAAGGGTGCTCTTTTTACACAGGTTTGAAAGAATAGAAAATGCTTCATAAAAGAAGCATGCATATCAAAACCTCATGAAATAAATAAAAAATAGGACTTATACCATGATATACGAGGGGCGGTCATACAATCAATATGAAAGAACGATCGCTTTTGAAAATGAAGTGACATCAATGAGTGCTGGAGGATACAGAGCATCAAAAGCAACATCGCAGCCCATCGGAAAATTGGAGGTGCGATCCGTGATAATGTCCCTGCAGCTTCCGAGCTTTTGAATCTGTGTCAGGCTGACCTGGACGATTTTTTCAAGCGGTTTATCACTATAGACAAATGTGTTGTTCCCCTTCAAATGCAGAAGCCTTCGACTTTTCCAAAAGCGATCGCTCTTTCATGTCGATTGTAATGACTTCGTATTTTGTAATTTGTACTTTAAAAGATGACAATACCAAACGGATATTTTCTAATATAAAAATATTTTATTAGTTATATTTTCATTTTGTAAACGTTTTTGCCTAAAAAGGCTTCTGGAGAACTTAGCTGGTATTTGCAATATGAATAAGTTAATCCCTACTACTATTCTTATTTTTCTAAGTTTAAAATATTCTAGTTAGCTCTCCTCAATTCCGCTTTCTTTTAGTGATTTAAAATTGATGATGATAAAAGTACATATACAAATATCCCTGCCTGAAATGGGAATTGAATGGGTAAATCTGGACCTGATTTTAGCTGCCAATAAAATATGAAACAAGAAAATATAACAGATAAATGTACTCATGCTTAAACATAAACAATATAATCTTCAGCAAATTTTTCTGAGAAGGTAAAAAAACAGCGCAGAAGGTATAATTTTTTTTTTAAACTGAATCTTGATCCTAAAACATTTTTTATTAATGGAGGTCTTAGAGCACATCATCAGAGAAACCATTATAGAGTCAATTAATTTTGGCATTATTCCCATCTTCATCAGGGTACACAGAAAAATGGGCATGCAGCCTTTTGTGCACCCGATAGCAGCATGCATATTGATTTATTAAGTGAATATATGATCGCAATTGGTCAGACAGACAAGAAAATCACGATCCTGTGTCCACCTTAACCCATCAAAGGCTATGACCCATTTTTCTACATATCCTGACAAATGCTAAAACTAGATGACTCCATAATGTTGCTATACCTGTTGTACTATAAGACGTCCGTTAATCTTGTTAAGAATTACAGTACCAAGTTCGAATATTTTTTGTTATCTTTGGCATTTATATAAACTTCATTTGCAAATGCAGGGAAGAAAAGATTATATTTTGAACAGACAGAAGAAACTGAAAAAATTCAGATTATGAAACAAGTTTAAGGATTATGATAAGAAAAGGAATATTGCAAAATCAGACAGCATGCAAGAAAATTTATCTCAGGCAAAAAAGTCATGCATTTAGATGAAAAATGACATGATTACAAACAATGAAGAGTTAAAGTTTCTGCACCATATGTGAATATTCTGAAGCTCTTCTTCGGTTCTCTTCCAGACTGCGATATGGACCTACAAGGACTGCAAAGTGCTCATTTGTTCAACAGGCAGAAATTTTCCAAGCAAATTCTTTAGTCAAGAATGATTATTGCTTTGTTTGATAACAATGAAAAACAGTTTCTATAACTAAATCCACTGTACATATCATAGTTTCCATGAAACATGTGGTAACTTATTAGACCCCTAATATAATAATCTAAATTCATTTTTTGTATTTTTATTTTTTTTAAAAATTTAGTCCAAATGAATTTAAAAGGGGGAAAACAAATTTGTATTAAAACATTGCAACAAAAAAATTAAAAAAAATTAAAAAATAAATCAGTGCTACAAGAGCGTTTTCTACAGTCAACCAATGTATATTTGTAGGCTCCCTCAACTGATATCTTCAAACTAAAATTAAGTGCGAGTTAAGATAATATCAATAGAATTTGCACCACAACTAAAACAAACTTTTATTTGCAACCTGGCTCGTAAGCCTGCGAAGTGCCACTCTCATGAAGCCGATGAGTAGCTCATCCATTATATCGCGTTTCATCATATACAGGGCGTTTCATAATCGGTGTCCCGTCTTTAGGTCCAAATAACGAGTCAAGGGGAACAAATTTGGGGAAAATGAATATTGATTATTTGGTTTTAATGTCCTCTAATTCAGAATAAAAACATTTCGCGTCCCTAAGAGTGAAGGGGTAAATTTTGAAAATTTTAATTTTGTAGGGGTAGGGGTTAGATCCCATGTGTTATTTAGAAAGTTGTAGAGCATCATGTAAAATGTGGGTTTAGCAAAAAACCCGGTGAAAAAATTTCATCCCCTGCCCTTTATCGAGTGGGTAAAGTGAAAGGTATGGCTAGCTAATGTAGACAAAAACAGAAAAAATCATTAGAAACCTTTCACTTTACCCACTCGATAAAGGGCAGGGGATGAGATTTTTTCACTGGGTTTTTTGCTAAACCCACATTTTACATGATGCTCTACAACTTTCTAAATAACACATGGGGTCTAACCCCTACCCCTACAAAATTAAAATTTTCAAAATTTTCCCCTTCACCTCCATGGACACGAAATGTTTTTATTCTGAATTAGGAAACAGTAAAACCAAATAATCAACATTCATATTCCCCCAATCTGTTCCCCTTGAGTCGTTATTTGGAACTAAAGACGGGACAGCAATTATGAAACACCCTGTATTAAAAGCGTCAGTGTATTTTTTCATACATTAAAAGCGTCACAGTGTACCAGCCACTGGTAATTTAAGATGTTTCAGGATATTTCAAAAGTGATGAACAAAGAGGCAAAGATGAACTTATTATTACGGTATATGCCAAACAATAATACACATGCATGTTTTTACATCTCGTCTCTCACATTCGCTGTGACTCAATAGCAAAGCGGAAAAATGATTATGATGATAGGCCAAGGTGAGCCTCTGCTTTGGTCTCTTGGATAACCAGATTCAATCCTTTGCATTACTGTACTGGGATCATGTGTAAAATTTTGTATATTTCTCTATTAATGCAATTAAAAAATTGCAGCAGTGGATTGAAATGCCTTCAGTAAATCAGAAATGAATCAAGAAATGAGAAGAAAATTTGCAGCTCAAAGCAGAGAAGAATAATGAAAAGAATGATGAGAAGAACATTTGTCGTGTGTTAGGAAAACTTGGTGAGGTTAAGGAACTTTTCATGTATCAATTCTATTTATATGTTGAATTCTTTGGAAAATATACTGTTTTGTATGCCTGTTAATATTAGAATATGAATTGAAAATATGTAAATTTCTGAGTACATTACATAATGAAATTTTTCTTCATTCAGTAAAACCTTAATATAATAAATCTCAGGGAACCACGTAAATTATTTTGTTGTATCCAAGATTATTATATCAAAGGCATTGGAAGCCTATTTACATAATCAGGACTTCAAAATTGAGTACCAGAGTTTGTTAAAACAATGTTTACTGTATGTATGAACAAATTAGATGAATATGATATTAAGCACACAAAACTAGGAACCTATGAAAAAGAAGAAATAGCTAAATTATTTAAGATTTAAGAACACCCATAATGATCAATAAACCTAAAAGAATATAACATCTAATTAACTGAATTGTTCAAGAATTAAACAGTAAATTTTAAAATTAGGTAACAAACAACATGTAAATACAATCAAATACAGAAACGATAAATGAACTGCAAGAGTTCACCAAGAAGGAACGTTATTCAAACAATGCATATACTATATATAATAACTGACAACATAACTAACAATGATAAAAATGATTAAAAATGTTGAAATTTTCCATGCAAACCTTACCGTGAGTTTGACTATTTATGGGAGGACTATTTACGAGAGAGATTTAGGATGTGTCTAAAACGTCCGACCAGTCGCATCTGGCCGAAGCTGTCACGAACAGCCAGTCCATAAAGTAACGACTGGTCATGATGAGCATGTTCATAAAATGAGCGGCGATTGGAGCTCAATGCCGTTCGGCTACCTTGAATGAGTAGAATCAAAATGGTGAACGAAAGTAGACAAATTCAAGGTTCAAGTGCCCGATACGTAATAAATATTTTTTGGAGAACGGAGATGCCGAAATACACATTGGGCAGCATGCAGAAATGAATGAACATGAAAAGGACAAGACTAGTGAAGAAAATTTAAACATGTACAGAATTTTAAATCTTATTTACTTAAATAACGAGGAATTTTGCAGCCATGCCATTTTGAAACAGAATGCTCACGACCACACTGTCCATGAAGTACGAACACATAGAAGTGAATAGCTGCCAACCGGTCGCCGATCGTACCACATGACCTGTTGACGACGGTCGGACTTTTTAGACACAGCCTACATGTTTATTTGTTACAGAGTTCACCCCTGCAAATTCAATCACAACAAAACAAACATTTTCCATTTATAAGCTTTATAAATGTTAAAAAGACTTTACAGTATTTAAGTTTATTAGTCAAATTTATTACGCCAACAATCTAACAAGAAAATTTCACGTCATTAAATCATTATCCACAATCGTCGGTTTCTTCATTTTTTAACAAGCAATGTAGCAATATACCCAGCACTTTTACACAGAACCTCAAACTGCACAAAACTGGTTTAACATTCCTAAAGAAATGAAAAGTTTGTTTTATTACACAACTGGATTTAAGTAGAATATGCCATTTCCTAATATATATTCTCATTAAACTGACAGATGCATCTATTAAAGCTACTGTAATAGGCATTGATAAAACCAAGTAAAGGACTGAGAAACTAGTGAATAATCAGAAAATTATTTCTTCAATGGAGATAAAATTATGGGTTGGACGTTAAATATCAAAGAATTTTAAATGACCATGTTTGTATTCAGGACTGTACCTGATGGGTGTGCAAGCTGTGTCTACACAGTGACGCCTTAAGAAAAAGGGGGTGTAAGGCACCTTAATTTTGGTTAAGAAGGGCACCAAAATGATGGGGCACAGAGATAACGATATAACCAGGAGTGGTTTGTATTCTTAATTAATTATTCTTTCACACCTGATCATTTAAGTATATGAAGAACTTTGAATATTTTGCAAAAAAATATAGTTTAAAAAGCAAAACCATCTTTTATGTTTACTCTTGGTTTTTGCCCTCTTTCTATGAAGATTAAATAATGGATATTAAGGATGATTTTGTGCATTTACAGATTTGCCCTCCAGTGAAATTTTATAAAAACACCTGATACCAACAAAGTATTAAAAGTTTAATAAAAAGCATCTATTAATTTTATGAACTTTATTTTAAATCATTAAACAATAACTGTGAATATGATGTCTGTTCCAAACATAACCGAACTTTTTTTTTTTAATTTTTTTTATTTAATATACAGCTTATTGGGCTTTGTCTCCTTCAAAGTACCCCCTTCCTCTATTCACACACTTGTTCCACCAATGTTCCCACTTTACTATGCAGTCCTGGAAAGCTTCTTTTGGAATATCCTTCAATGCCAGTGAAGAATTTTTCATAATGTCATCAGTGGAGTCGAAACAGCGTCCTATCAGTACTGATTTTAATTTTAGAAACAAGAAAAAGTTGCAGGGAGCTAGGTCTGGGGAGTAGGGAGGCTGAGGGAGGACAGTCATCTAACTTTGGGCACAAAACTGGTGAGTTAACAAGGCTGAGTGGGCAGGCACATTGTCTTGATGAAGGAACCATGAGTTGTCTCTTTGCGATTCTGTGAATGTTTTTCCCAGTTTCTTGCAAAATTTCACATTGCATCATTGCTCTCGTAAATCGGACATTGCAAAAATCGCCATGAACACTGAAACATGTTGCACTCAAATGGCAGTAACTCGGAAACTAAACAACATATAAAAACTTGTAAATAGTCCATTAGGCAGAAGGATATGACAATTGCACAGCTGCCAACTGCTCGTTGTTATGACGATTCATTGCTGCATAATTATAAAGAGTTCAGTTATTTTTTGAACAGACCTCATATTTCCTACACATGATTAGTATGTAGTATAAGTTTTTGGAAGACTGTACGCTCAAGTAACACCAAAATATCTCCTTTGAGGGAAGAAGATCTCCTTAAAAAGTTAATATGATCTTTACACTTCCCTAAGCTATCCAATACACAATAGCATTAAAATATTCTCATTGTACGTATTTCCAATGAGAAAAAAAATGTAACGATAAACATAAACAACTGATTCAACATAAATTTGGTAAATTTTAAGATAATTAATGCTTTAAACTGTCCATATTAAGTCAGACTTGTAAAAATTAATTTTATTATGGGCAGAAGAACAGTTTTCTTGATTATCTCTAGATATTGTTATTGGCCTAAAACACTAAAATAATTAAAGAGATAAGAAGATAGTGGGGTGAAGTAAGTATAAAGAACTGGGCCATAGATCAGATTCATTTGTTATCTATAATATGTACAGTCACAATGAATTATTATTTTTTTATGAAAATGTTTATTTATTACTTTAAATTTTTCTAAAGATTAAAATAATTGATCTGCATGCAATAATAATGTTCACAATAAATCAATTTTATATAAAAAGGAGACTACACACACAAAAAAAAAATAAAAATATGTAACATCCATTTATATTATTTTCACAGTAATAACAGTAAAAGAAAGGATTCAAAATTGTATGTTAAAACTTGTTTATTAGCCTGAGGTGTTTCAGCATTTCACCATCACTGGAGGCATTTTCTCTTTACTCTGATAATGGCAAAACGCCGACATGCATCAGGCTAATAAATTAGTCATAACATATCATTTTTTTCCTTTTTACCAAAAAAAAAATAATAAAAATAATAAAATTAAATAAATAAATAAATAAATAAATAAATAAATAAATAAAAGTAAATAAATCACCATATATACTTGTGCATAAACTGAGAAATTTAAATCTTAAAATTCACCCTTATCCACAGGTCAATGCTAGTTTTCATAGAAAGAGTATGCCCCGTTAATAAATCTCCAAGACCTTCACTTAAACACACACTTTTCCAAACATATTGTTGCAAAAAATCATACATGAATATTTTGCTGGAAAATTTTTGGGGATATTTAAATGTGGCTTCGCTGCACTACTTGATAAAAAAAAAAAAAGGTAATTAAATACAGCAGTTATTAGATTATGCAAAAGGAGGGCCTATAAAATTAAGATGTGTGTTATATGCTTAAAGTTTTTAAAATAAAACTAAATGAAACATGTGAACAAGCATGATTGGTTATTTCCTCCATGATCTGAGCCAAAGTAAAATCTTGAAACTTTTCAAATTTCAACTTCTTAAATACCTTAAATTTTACTTTTGACTTTTTCACAGATCTTAGCAAAATTCCCAATTTTTAGCTCAACACCTTCCATCAACATATCAACAAGTATATATGATAAAGTTCAAAAAAACAGAAACACCAAAATGAAATATTTATATTAAACAGATCATTATCATTAGCATAAACTTGAAGATAATATCACAATCACTAACAAACTAAACCAGTTGAGAATGCACAATCTTGCATTACCCAAATAACGAACTTCAAAAGTTCATAATTTTGTTTGCAACAAAAAATCTTGGATTTTGGATTCTTAAAAATCATTAACAAGTAGAAAGGAAGTTTTAAAAATCACCCCTCTATCTCTTTGCCTTGTCAATAGAAGTGAGTTGAACCATGAGTATTAATGCTGAGGTGATCCCAGCCCCTTTCCAGTAAATAAGATAAAAGCTCATGATCTTTAGATTTTCAATTTATTTTTATCTACAAAGACAAAGGATTTACTAAATCAATGGTAAGGCAAGTAGGAAATTTAAGCATCTTCTAACATTTATCTATATGTAACATCTTGGAAATCAAACTCAAAGGCCACACTGCCAAAACAACAAGTTTATGCTGAATGGTAATCATTTATATAAATAAAATAAGAAAACAATTTACATTCATATATGAAAATACGATTATTTTCCCAAGAATATGTTTGAGACATCTACGACAAAACCATCTATCAATACCATCACTGCAGCAAAAAATATATAGATTTTAATTATCAAGCCAACTACAGCAGGCAAATTTAAATTCACTGGGATGCTAGTCTACCTTACAGTGTTGCTGAGTGATAATCTTGCTAGCATTCAATCAGTACATATACTAACTCAAAATAAGAAAATTTAAAATTTCAGCAAGACTACATAAGAAAATACATTTGTGTCAATGTATACGGTCTTAAACTCATTTTCTATAATAAGATTATAAAACTACTTAGAAAATATGAAACTGAATAAAGGAAAATCAAAAGACTGCATTTGGCTACATTCAAAAAACTGAAAATCTGAAAGTGCAGTATCAGTACACTTTTACTGTCTCAGAAAGAATAGTTGATAATTGATGCTATTTTATTTTCCTTAATTTTCTGCACTAACAATTTTAAGCAATACAAAAATAATAAAATATACAAGCTTTTGTGATCTGCTATCATTCTTTCTGATGATTATCTGTATACAAATTTCAAATAGAAAAGGAGAGGGAGGAGGTGGAAAATACAGGTTTTTCTCTATTGATAGCAGTATTTAAACTAATTGAAAGAGACAGATGCTTACAATACATTGAATGGGATAACAACTAGTTTCACTTTTGTACTCAGCTTCTTCAGGTTGTGGTGATGATGGTAATAATACTAAAGAAGTTGCTTATTATTATCATCATCACAACCTGAAGCAGCTGGGTATAAAAGGCGAAGCCAATAAGGCATCTGTCTCTTATTAAATGATACAAGAATTTTTCACAACTACATTTAAACTTATTCGCGTTCATTTTGTTCATTTGTTAAAATGATATACAACTACTCACAAAACAGCTATTGATTAGATCTCATTGTTATTGTTGAAACTTTCAGCTTTTACAAGGAACAAAAGTAAACCAAACAACAAAACTGATACATGTGTATGCGTAATAAACTATTAAGAAATGACATAACCAAAAGGCTAAGCTAGTTGCCATCACTAAACCATTTGAAGCATATTTCCAAACTTTTTGAATTGTTTTTGAAAACATTAGATCATATTCCACTGAATCAGATTTGACAATCTTCGAATTTAATTACACTCATATATTCGCTCATGGAATTACGAGTGGTTTGATATATTACATGCCATATGGTACCAGAGTAGTATCTTTAAAATAGGTATAGTCAAACCATAAGATTGATTAACAAAAAAAGAGGAATATGGATGATAATATCATACTTCCCCATTCAGGAATTAAGTCCTGTTTGAGAATTAACTTCCCTTGTTTTATTACTATACCCGTCACTTTTTTTAGTTTGTTACTTCCCATCATTCACTCAGGGCTCTAGATCTTACGGTTTAACTATACCACTGAATCAAGTCTGACAATCTTCGAACTATATTTATCGATTGGCAAAAATAGTACTTAATATAATATTCGTTCATGGTATGTCGTTACGAATTGTCTGATATATTACTTACCATATCAAACAATTTCTCAGGATTGAAAATTTCTAGAGGGTACCATTGTCGTGATTCAACCATCTTCAAATTGGTTTGGATGATAAACCATATTTATCGATTGGCAAAAAAGTTTTGAAAATATTTCATATGCTTCGAGAAGATTGCAGACAGACAGTTATATAGTTATATAATATGGCAGTTTCCTTAAAAGAGGTTGTCTTGTAGTATTTTAAATCTACTTAAATTTCTTTAAAAATTGTAATTTAAACAAGTGTAAATTAAGAAGAAATTGTGAATTTATTAAATGTATATTTAATCTTTATCCAACTTGCTGCTCCTGTTTTGAAAACATCGTGACTGCACAATTCTTCTCGTCACTGTGCAAGCATGCTAAATACAAAGGGAGCGTCTATTTGCTCTAAGATACGTTAGATATGTAAATAACAAGGGATATAAGCAGCATTATCTGATTTCAATCCATGGGATTTCCATAGCCGTGTTGCCTTTGTGACTTTTATCATTTGAAGGATTGTCTCACTTTTTTCTTATGCTGTTGATGTTTTCATTAATAGGAAAGCTATACACCATTCTATAAATTGAATTAACTTTAAGGATAATAACACTTTCTCAAAAAATAACAGACATTAGACAAATTTATAGCAACTAAAATGGGAAGATTAATATGTTTATTTGAACTTGAAATGATAATGTTTTTGAAGTTGCATTGGGAGAAGTATTACAAAATCTAAACACTAGAGAATTTCTTTACGTGAAGCTGAGCTTTTAGAGAGAGAAAGCAAGAGATCTTGTAACAAAGAGAATAGAATAGAAACATTCTAAGAAATGAGTAAAGAAACCAGTTGGCTTTATTATGGAATATACTGATAATATTACTGAAAAAAGCTGAGTAAGAAAACCCCAAAAAACTTAAGACTTTTAAAAATAGCAACCTGACGCATTGATGACAGAATTATAAAATGTTTTATCACTGTGGATTCAAAGCATTTCTGAAACAGAGCCACTGGAAGAAATTTTAGAATAGCAGAGAGAAAAAGCAGCAACGTGGGATGAGAACATAAAAAATCTTACATGAAGAAGGTTCAAAAGTATTTTTACAATTGGAAACAAAACCACAGAGGCAAGTAAAGTTTAAAAAAAAAGGTTAAATAAAAAAAGAACTATAACACTTAATTCAAATTAAAACAATTTCAACACTGAATAAATGTAAACTGAAATATAAAAGAAAAGCTTTGCTTATGATTACTTTGTGTAATTATTTATAAGATGGCATCTCATTTTTCTCAAGATCAGCTGCATTTAAGTCATTTATTTTCATTTGATGGACAGTGAATAATGTGGACTAATTTATGTAGAATCAAAAAAACGATCTGCCACTCTCTTAGTCTGGCATCAAGATTCCAAATTCAGGAAACTGTACTCATTGATTCAACCTTGCTGGAGATGTAAAATCAAAATAAAAAATCTTAACAGAAGATGGGTGAATGCATTGAACGTTAGTCAAACCAATATACACTACTGTTTATAAAAATCGCAACACCCTGATGGAATAGCCCAATCTGCATTAAATTTGGAGCATTTGCATATCATGGGTCAGAAAAGAAACCATTAGATTTTCAGGTCAATACAATGCGTTTTATTGTCACATTAGTATCGGGTGAAACCACCGTGGGATGCAATTACAGCCTCTAAACGTCGTGGCATTGAGTCAAACAAGCTCTGAATAAGGGCCTGGGGAATGTCCTGCCATGCTCTGTCTACACGGGTATACAGTTCATCCACAGTTGCTGCTGCAGGAGTCTGACGAGCCAATCGATGAGCAACCCTGTCCCACACATGTTCGATTGGGGACATGTCTGGTGAACGAGCAGGCCAGGGGAACAAGGGCGTCTGATGTGCTTGGAAAAAGGCGAGGACATTTCTGGCCACATGCGGTCGGGCATTGTCCTGTTGGAATACAGCGCCTGGAAGGTTCTGCAGGAAGGGGATGACCTCGGGTTGCACAACTTCCCTGATGTACCGGTCACTGTTCAGATTGCCATGGATTCTGATCAGATGGGAACGGCCATGGTAACTGATTGCACCCCACACCATCACCCCTGGCGTTTGTCCTGAATGACGCTGCAGGATGCATTCTGGAAGGTCGCGCTCGCCACGATGTCTTCTGACTCGTATCCTGCCGTCATGGTGCTGCAAGTTAACCCTTTACTGCCCAAAGTACTTTACAAAGGACAGATTTGAAAAATTTCCATTATAATTTTCCTATACCTCACGCTTATCACGATTGTCCCCTGTCAGTTTAAAAGGTTGGAAAAGTACTCTTCATTGCCGCTAGAGGGCAAAAGTAGGCGAGTCACAAATTTATAAGCTTTGAAAATGGCAGCACCCTTCAGATTCAGCACGCGGTAAGTAAAACATCAATATTTTATAGTAAAATGCGAAACTAAGTATAATATTTTTTATATTTCAAATTATAAATGATCAGGGAAAGTCTGTAGGCCATGTTTTGTTGACAATTTTGTTTCTTTGAGGAATTATTGCGCATTTTATTTGACTGCCTTTTAAAGGACACAGGTCATATGAAGGAAAACTTATGGAAAAAATAGCAGTCCTTTTAAAATGACTTTGATCATATATGGGATAAAGCTTGATTGATGTAAAAGAGCGGGAATTTTACACGTAGTAAAATGGTTTATACTGAATTATTATATTTTTATGCTTTTTTCAGAGGTTTTTATGGGAGGAAAAAGCCATCAGATAATATACTTTTAGCCCCTATACCAGACACAGATTCAGAAGATGATTTCGTAGCAACAGATAGCGAAGATGATGATTATGTCCAGAATTCTGACGGTACGGACAGCGATGGCAATTGCGATAGCAGAACCGACCATGAAGAAGGCAACGAAGATCAAGCTAGCGGAAATGGCAGCGACGAAATTGCTGACCTGAACCAGCCAGGACCAAGTAATCAAAACACCAAGAAAAAATTCCACCTGCAGCCATCAGGTGTTCAAAACAATAACAAGGAGTTAAAACTGCTTGATAGATTCGTAAGGCCCAATAGTACTCCCTTGACATACTTTTCTCTCTTTTTTGATGAAAATATCATGCAGCATATTCTGTTTCAAACCAACCTATATCGCATACAAAGAGAACTGAGTGGCACAAAACAGGCACCTCCTATTTCGATGGAAGAACTGAGATTGTTTCTTGGTTGCTTGCTTTACATGGGCATAGTACAAATCAGTAATAAGCGTAAATATTGGAGTGCCAAAAGTAGGCAGGAAGTTATAACGAGCAAGATCACAAGAAACAGATTTGAAGATATTATACGATTTTTGCACTTCAATGATAACACTCAACAGAAGGAGAAAGGTGAACTAGGATACCAGAAGTACTATAAAATTCTACCTCTCTTTGAACACTTGAACACAAAGTTTCAGGAAGTAACTGAACCTGAATGCGTTCAGTCAGTCGATGAGGCAATGATAGCCTTTAAAGGAAGGGCTCCCCAGGGAATGAAAGTTTACATAAAAAAAAAAACCAATCAAGTGGGGATATAAACTATGGACACGGGCAGGAATTTCTGGTTATGTGTATCAAATGGAACCTTACGGGCATGCTTCTGGTCAGCCAGAACCTACAAGCTTCAGTTTTGGCGAATCGGAGAGTGTTGTGTTACGGCTAACGCACAGCCTTGAGCCCGGACATATTATAGCATTTGATAACTACTTCTCATCGCCCGAGCTGCTTCTGGTACTCCGAGACAAGGGTCAGAGTGCTATATGTACTTTACGCAACGATAGAACGCGTGGGTGTCCCCTGTTAGCGGAAAAAGACCTGAAGAAGAAAGGGCAAGGATCGTTCGATTACAGAGTTGACTCTGAAAGGTCAATTCTTATCTGCAAATGGTATGATAAGCGTTCAGTCCTCCTTGGTTCCAACTTTCAGGGTGTAGAACCTGTTGGAGAATGTAGAAGATGGAACAAGAAACCCCGCGAAGATGTCACAATTCAACGACCAAATATTGTGCCTGTGTATAATGATTCCATGGGTGGTGTTGACAAATCGAACATGCTCGCGAGCTTGTATAAACCGAATTTGAAATCTCGAAAATGGTACATGCGCATCTTCCTACATCTTGTTGATATTGCTGTGACGAACGCATGGCTTCTTTACAGACGAGACGGAGGCAAATTGCAACTCGCTGATTTCCGCTTGGAAATTTCTCACAGTTATTTGGGTGGAGGGCAAGACACACCTTGCATTCAGACAAGAGCTGCTCCCAGTAACGGTCCTCAAGCTCCTCTTCACGATGGTTACGGAGATGGTTCTCAGCATCCTCCAGTGTCAGTAAAAAGGCGCAAGACCTCCAGTATCCCGCCCAACGCAGTTAGATTCGATAGGATCGACCATTGGCCAGAATTAGTCGCAGAGCAGCAGCGTTGCAGAGCGAACCAGTGTAAAGCAAAAACCAAATTCAGATGCAGCAAATGCACAGGAATATTCTTGTGCGTCAACAAGGAGTATTTTCGTAAATTTCACACTGAACTGTAGTACGAAATATTCGAAAAAAATAGTTTGTGGAAATTTTGTAAACACTTCTTGTTTGTTCCACTGAATAAAATCTTAGAAAATGTAGTATTTCATTTTGTGGTGTTTTATTTTGCATGCCCTATGTCCTTTTAAAAAGACAAGTAAAGTTGCCATTAACTGCCCACTGTCCTTTATATTGCACGTCCTTAAAAATAATAAATAAATAAAAAATTTAAGAAAACAACACTAAACTCTTGTTTCTTACTTAATTCTAAGTTACTAAACCAATTTTCATATTTGTGAGATAATCGGTTCTCTTCTGGGCATTAAAGGGTTAAACCTTGACTCATCCGAAAACACAACTTGTTGCCATTCAGCTTGCCACTGTTGGTGTTGATGGGCCCATTGCAACCTGAGGCGCCGGTGGTTTTGAGTCAAAGGAATCCGCAACAATGGTACTCGTGCCATCAATCCTCTGGAAATCAAACGGCGTCGTACAGTGCTAGCAGACATTGTCCTGCCTACTGTAGCACCCCACTGTTGTGCTAACACTGTGGAAGTGGCTGTATGATCTGCTACACACATGCAATAGAGGTGTCTGTCATCTCGCGGTGTCTTCCTGAGCCTGGTCTTCGGTGTGCCCTGTTCTCTTCGCTCCACTGCCTCCATGCACGCATAATTGTCGTTGCATTACGTCCTACATGAGCAGCAATGTCACGATACGACCATCCCGCTTCACGCAGACCAATTATGCGTCCTCTTTCAAAGTCTGTCAGTCGTCGAGGCATGGTGTTCTTTCAAGCAATTACTCTGAAAATCTAATCATTTATACTCTGACCCATTGTATGCAAATATTGCAAATTGCATATGGATTAGACCATTCCATCAGGGTGTTGCGATTTTTATAAACAGTAGTGTAGTTCTTTCAAATACAGTAGAACTTCTGTCTATCATTTTCCTGGATCCATTGTGCAATTTCCATGGCCCCTGTGCAAACACAGTAATAAACTTATGAAAATAAAATTGCCTCAATTTATCGTTTTCATGTACCTGGTCAGAATTTTTTTCCAACTGGTTGCTCCACATATTAAGCTTTGGAGTCAATTTAATTCTTGGTTCCTAGATCTTAGGAGTTGATAGCATTAAATACAGAACAATTCAAAAGGAGTAGGACAAAAAGAAAACACACTGACGACTGCTATAATGAATTTATTTCACAAAAACCGAACTAACAAGAAAGCTTAACTCCTTTAACTTAAATATTTCATTTGGCAACACTGAAAAGTCTGCAGTTTCCAAAATGCTCATTAGAGGCACTGTTATTCAAAATGGCGACATCAGCTAAAGAAAAGGATTACTGTGTAACAGAATATGCAAAATATTGATCAGTAACCATGTTCCAGACCAAATATGGATGAAGAAGCACCAAGGCTTTATTTTACAGCAAGACGGTATCCTGACACATTGACATAAATATGTACACAATTACCTCAACCAGCATCTTCCAAAACACTGGATTGGCCATGTTGGGTCAAATGATGTGCTTTTGATATTGTGCATCCCCTACTCCCCAAGCTCTCCTGACCTTACTTGCAATTTTTTCCTTTTTTCCAAGACTTTAGCAGTTAAAGCAGTAGATAGGCGATGGGATCGACTCAAATGGTCAGGCTATGCTGGCACAAATGGGGCAAGAACTGGACTATTGTCTAGATGCTTGCCATATCACAAAGAGTGCCGATATAGAAATTATAAATGTCTATAGAAATTTGGAGATTAACCTGCCATGTTATTTCGGTTTTTGTGAAATAAATTCTTTATAACTGTCGTTGATATGTTTTCTTTTTGCACCATTCATTTTGAATTGCCCTTTAAATGAATTCAAGCATTCCCCACAAACAAGAGTGAATTACATCAAACTGAAAGCATAGAATATCTTAAAAAATAAATAATATACATGGTTAATTATAATGTTGTTATAACTGATACTGCTTACTGCCATCACTGGAGGAGGATGAGGGATTTGACTATACTTAAATTCAAAAAAACCAATAAAATACAAATTTATATTCTAGTATTTATTATTATATTTGTTAATTCAATTAAATCATTAATATGAATATCAATTGTTCAGATTCTGAAGAAAATTATTAAAACAATTTAAATAAAACTATCTTGCGTTGGTACAGTTGACACAATGTATTTTCTTAACAAAACTTTCCATGAATTAATTCTCAGTACACAACCAAGCAAAGAACCAAAGGAAAAAAAAAAACAAACAATGAATACAATCATTTTATCCAAGAGACAATTAGTCTTTTTTTATGTAAATAAAAACAAGCTCCTAGCAACTTTTAATATGACAAAACAATGAATTTATATAGAAACAAAGAGCATTCCGCAATTCTCTAGTTTTAAAGTCCCTCCCTCTTCTCCATTCATAGCATAATTTATTTCGTATTTCATTGAAATCATGCTTTATCCCCTCTACATTTTGGTACTCATGCAAGTTTCCATTAAATCTTTCAACAGCTGTAGAAAACAAACAAAATATTGCTCTTCATGCAAGAAGCAAGAAAACTAACCTATATGCCTTGGCTGGGGGGTAGTGGGTGCACTCTGTGGGGGTGGAGCTGGCACGCTGAAGCTCTTTAGTGGGTGGCCAGGAGGCCGCTTGCCAAGAGTTCCTGAATCCACTCCTCCAGATGGAGCAGGGGAGCTGTAGGAAGCCACCTGCCCTGTCCCTGCCACTGTCTGTCCCAATGATAAAGCCGGTACAGCAGTGTGACCAGCCACCTGCTCATAGGGCAGGGGCACCTGTTGGTTGTATGTGCCTGGAGAAGGAAGCTCCGGGGATGTGGCTTTGGGGAAAGGCAAAATATTAAAGCAGGATTATATATGCCTTCATCTCATGTTATTACCCTAAATTTTCTATTATAAGGCATGCCAATGTGAAAATCATTTCAATGCTCATCTTTCTTCCATGTATGGTTCTGATTATTCAATTATATACCATTGTAGGCATCGTTAACAAGATAGTAAACACGAGTAACCTACTTCATCAATTTGAAATAGTTTTATATTATGCATCTGCAATACTATGCTTAAACATGCCAACTTTGGAAAGTTGTGAAAGTTCTATTTTTTTTTTTTTTAACAGATACATCAACTATTTGCCCCTGTTGCTTTTGGTATATCAAAAATTTTCAAGTATGTGCTGCCTAACTTAATTTTATAGGCAAATATTAATAAATATCATTAAAAACAAATTTAAGTATTTAGGCAATAAGAAAAGATTCGCTTCCACATTTCTCAGATAATGTTATAATAGAAAACTTAGGGCTTAATTGATTAATTTTAATTTAATATGTTAATTAATCATATCTAAATTTTGTATAAAACTAATGGAAACATGGAAATCAAAAATAGCAAAATATTCATATTAAATTTTATTAATTTCAAATATATTAGTTGAAAAAAAACCTGATAGAAATGCTCATTCCATTTAATTTTTTCTGAAAACTAACTTTCATTAATAAATATAAATTAATTAATATTTTTTTCATTTAACACAGCCACAATTTTTAATATTAAAAAGTTCTAATCAAGTAATGAAACACTGTTTATATAAAATATGCACAATTTTTATTTTGAACTTTCTTGAAAATTTTAGAAAATGCATTATTTTAATTTATAGAGCATGAAGTTGCAACCAAAAATATAATCATGCATTTTCAAAATTAAAACATGCAAAAATTATAAATAACTGTATATGAGTTAAATAAAAAGCCAATTGACTTAAATAAATTATGCGTAACAATATCAAATTGAGACTTTTACATAAGTAAAATATATTTATAAAACCCTCTCCTCTCCAAAGTGATTTTAATTTTTTTTAACACTAATGAAACATTAACTGTGACAGCATGAGATGCAAAAACAAAAAACAAAACACATTATGGAATATTAGAATATTTTTTAATGTTAGAAAACAGCCAAAAATTTTAAA
This sequence comes from Rhysida immarginata, assembly GCA_023313115.1. Lineage (NCBI taxonomy): Eukaryota > Metazoa > Arthropoda > Chilopoda > Scolopendromorpha > Scolopendridae > Rhysida > Rhysida immarginata. The sequence goes on from JAHWFO010027233.1 coordinate 867,583, forward strand.
CAGATTTTGGCTATCTTCCTGTTTATAGTCTTTCTTGATCTACAAATACAGGGTGGGGCAGAAACAATTAGACAATTAATGACTTGAAAATGAACACTTTATTTGAAAACTAATAATAACTAGGTAAACAAGTGTAAAAAAAACATGGAAAAGCATTTCATTTTCAAGTCACCTTTTCAAAATAACATCACTCCAGCACACCTTTGTATGTTGTCCATGACTGTTTGCACAGTTCGAGGGTAGCTACAAACCTTCTTGTTGACAAAAGATGTACCCAACTCAATATTATTTGTCGTGTCGGAACCTTTCCATTCTTTCTAATGTCAAAATGTTGTTGAAAAACTTGCTGCATTACAATAGCGGAATCATTTGTTCATGAAGAACACTTTAATAGCAAAGGCTCGATGCGCTTCTGACTAAAGCTGTATGATGACTAAAAGTTTTAACCTGCTTTACTCAGCATTGTGTGTTTCACTGTGATCAGTGTGGCACCAAATTTAAATCGCCTAATTGTTTCTGTCGCACTCTGTACAATATGTTTACTGAAACTATTTTCATAGTATAATGGGAAAAAGCTTTCTACATTCCCTAAATCTCTCCAAAATTGTAGTTACTGTATCTTTAAAAAAAAATTGATTGATATTGCAGAGGCAGTTAATACATGTTAAATCCAGCATTTTCTTTTTGCCTTAATGTGCATTGTTGTTGAAGGAGGAAACATAAAATGTTTTCCTTCTGAACTTATTCTGTATTCCGTAGACAGTGAAGACCAATAAAGCAAATTATTTGTTGGAGGTGATGCTAGGCTGAAAAATTATTCATAATGATCATAAGGGACGCTACAGGCAACAGAAGAAACATTATGTATATCAAAGCCAAAAGTAAAACCTGGTAGAACGTGATTTTTAGTAAGTGAAAGATGAAAAAAACCACAGTACCGATATATCAGGAGGTACAACCACGGTGACAAAACCAACAATCCTGAGCCCCAAGAAGGAAGAGACACATAATTGCTAGGGGGTATTCACAATTCCCCTTTGTGATGAACTCTAAACAAAGGGAAAGATAATGTGAGATGTTACCACTTGTTTCATTTCATGTGGGAACTAGGCACAAAGAAAACCTCTCTGTATATGTTTTAGTGGAATATAATCACCCACATGTATTTAATAGGCACATTCGGTAAGTCAGATAGCTCGCGAGAACAAACTAGCATAGTCACATGACTTCTTGATGAGAACAGAAATTCTTGCTGCCGATTTACCAAACAACCTGCCTCGCGAATCAGACTAACCAAAATGGCGTCCTTTAATGAAATTTTATTGTCGCCTCTACAAGAAATTGGAAAGGAAATAATTAATAATAAATAATAATTATTTGAAATAATTTTTCCATGTATTCTTTTGTGTACTACGCCTACAATTTTTATACACATATGATTAATTAGACTTTTATTAAGTTATAATTATTATGATAATAAGTACATGTGAATATGTAAATTAAACTAATATTAATAAGGTATAATAAACTGCAAAATAAAATTCTAGCCCCCCCCCCCCCCATACAAGCCAATTAGGCTTTTGGGAATTCTTAGAATTTTGATCATGTTCTTAGTTTATTATTGTACAAGATTTTATCCACACGCAGTTTGCACAGTAATTAGTTTCAAATTAATCAATATTGCTGCAAAGCTTGCACATTTAAAATTCAATTCATATTGTTGCAAAGCTCGCACATTTAAAATTCAATTCATATTGTTGCAAAGCTCGCACATTCAAATTGTTTCGTGTGAAGAACTCACATGCTCTCCTTTATTTATAGTTTGATATATATTGTTACTAAAAAAAAAAACAAAATGTAATTTGATATTTAAATAAATAAATAAAAATAAATGGCTAATTTTATTTTTCTGATATTTATTAACAATGTTAGACAATTTAATTATTATTGTATTAAGTATTATATTTGTGTCATTATAATAGTCATAATTTTATTAATAATGCAATTTTTAATACAAAATTTAAAATCTTCAATGCAAATTTCCATCAAATTAACTAATCTGTGGAGGTTGGCATGATGGCTGTGGGCTAGAAACTGCTTGCTGGTCATAATGAAATTACCTAGGTTGGTAGGCTAGATTCTAGCGAGATTTCTGACTTGCGAACAGGATCATGCACACGATGTGGACGTCATCCCTTTCTTACCAAACAGGATATACTAGCGTGTTGCAAGATTTCTGACTTGCCGAATGCACCTAACATTTGATGTAATCTACTAGATTGCAAAATTGATTATCCAGCAGCAAATAAGTGGGTGCCACATGCAGAAAAGCTAAGAGGTCATAGGTTCAAATCCTACTGTGGGCATGGATGGTTGCATTTGTCCCAAGAATGTGTTATCTGACACTGTCTCATTACAATCTTAAGATATCAATCATGTGAAAGAGCACAAGATGATCTAGGTGACTACGTGACCAAAAGCTTAATGAACCAACAATAAACCAACCTACCCTATAAAGAAAGCCAAAGCAAATCAAGCCCTTCAGATGTGAATGAGAAACTGATGTTGATCAAAAGAGAAAAAGCTATAAAGTAAGAAACAGGCAAGCAGAAGAAATGGCTAGAGAAAAACAGAATATCAAAGGAACCAAGAAGAGCTGACCAAAGGTTGACTTGAGACTGCCTGCGCAGCAGAGTAATGCCACTAAACAAAAGCCCTATCAATTCTTGGCGAAAGAATTTAACACAATGCACACTAGCAGGAATATGACAGTTGACATGATAGGAAGGTTTGTTGCAGTGAACAGGATTGGAAGGTTTGGCACAGTTGACAGGATAGGAAGGTTTGGTGCAGTTGACAGGATAGGAAGGTTTGGTGCAGCTGACAGGATAAGAAGGTTTGGCACAGATGGCCAAACCATTAACTCTAATAATTCAAGTGTCACTAGGCTCTCATACTGCTGATTATCAAATTATTATGTTGTTCATGCATTCCACATGCTACAGTGAGGAAAATTCTGGATCCACTACAGTGTTGGTTGTTTAAATACAAATAGAAGAGAAGCAATATAATTTTAAACAAAGAAATTTTACAATTAATGCCTATATAAGAATATGGATCTTTAAAAACAAAAGAAGTTTACAACAGAGAATCAACAGGTTTCAGCCGTAACCTTCTTCAGGATTGCGTGTTTACTGATTTAAAGAAGCTTAGAAGAACACCTGGGGGGAGAGAGGGTTGGGGGTGGGCCGGTAATACAAAAAAGGGAGAGGGTGCCAATGTGATTGCTGCATTCATAATTAAACAACCAGTGGGAATAGTATTATTCTGGCCCAAAAAATTGTACAAACTGAAAATAATACAAGACTATCTCTAGATGACTCAACAGTAGATTAATCAATACAGTAGGCATGTCACAAATCAATCATTAGGCAACAAAAGTGGGGACTTCAAAACAATGGTTGTTTAATTACGAATGCAGCAATCACATTGGCTCCCTCTCCCCTTTTTTGTATTACTGGCCCACCTCAACCCTCTCTCCCCCAAGTGTTCTTCTAAACAAATTTAAATCAGTTTACAGTCCTGAAGAAGGCTACGGCTGAAACGTGTCTATGTTAGTGTTCATTTATTAATGATTCTATAATAATTAAAATGTGAATGGAAACTTTATTTCTTGCTGCATGCAAACCTACTTTATCATTAATGCATTAATTGAGATCAATTTATGCACGTTTTTCATAGAACACACCCCACATTCACAACGATTATAGTCTTTTCTAGATATGAGATTTTAGTCTATACTTAACTATTTTAAAGCTGACACAAATATGCAATCAAAACAATTAGACTATACTCAATTAGAGCATATGCTATAGTTTACCCAATCTTAAACGAGATACTAAATAGGTAGAAAATTTGAATGACATATAGTCAGATAATGTGTGAAAGTGGAAAATAGCAACATTACTTAGTCTTTTTATACCAAATAAATATACAAGTGTTAGTCACAGCATCTTTACAATCACCATGGAAGCCCAGATGCAGCAGTGAAAAAACAATAACAGGGTGAGGTGCATTCCTGCAGAGATGTCCAAACCAATTTAACCCAAGCTATATTTTACAGATTCGTAGCTGGAGCACCAGAATAGTGCAGTCCATTGGGATACATTTCTGCATCTGTAGAGAAACAATGCCACACAAATCCATGATATGTTGATAAGCGTGTACAGGAACAATGTCCCATTGAATGAGGTCAGGGCCATGTGGCTATGATGCTGCCAAAGTGACCAGATCGCCATGAAAGAAATCCCTGCGTGAACAGCTCCAATGGAGGTCCTGGTTCTCATAAACTGAATCATAGTAAAATCGGTTATGCAGAAGATCCGTATTAGCCACAGCACTGTTTGTAATATCTTGCACGTACAACTCCACAGAAGATTATTCGCTCCATTCCAGAAAGAGCACCACAGAAACACCTGCCAACACCAAATAGTGAACGTTGGACTAATGCAAACAAGTTTTTTCACAACCTTGTCACAATAGACGAATGCTGGATGTATCACTATGACCCCTGAAAGAAACTAATCTCTGAGGTGGAACAGTTCCTCTAAGACCAAACAAAGAATCTCTATAAGAAGGCAGTTTCTGTTAGAAGTATGCAGGCCTGGGTAGGACATATGCAGAGAAAGACTCTTGTCCATTATGATGATTGTAAGGGCTTTATAACTGACCCATGCATATATATGATAGTTGGCTTTGCAGAGGGTTTGTTACTTGTGAATACTAGGAACATTATAGCATAAACTTAAAGAAATAGAGATCTTTAATATATGATAATTTTTTCTTATTATCTGTAGTGTAGTAACACTAAACCAATGTTGATACATTGGTGAATTTGACTAGATTGACCAAATACTTTATATAATTAAGGAGATTATAAAAATCTGATTTGAAAATTTCTTGACTTCTCACCAAATTTCCTTTCTACTTCAGCAACAATTATTTCTCTGAAGTGAAAACATTTTAAAAGTTTGTGAAAAAAATAATGTCTTCCCTGATTTTCCCAAGTTCTCCTTGAGTAAAATATATTCCCATAGGGAAAAAAAGGTTGCACCTCTATTTCATGTACATGTACATTTAAACTACTGGTAGTCTATTTAAAGAAGAAAGGAATAAATTAATCGAAAAAATGTTCTACTCCACTCTTTAATCATTCGATTTATAATTTTACACCCTCTCAAGGGAAATGTGCTAATACCAGGCATTTTAATAGCACATTTCCCTTGTAAAGGTGTAAAAATTATAAAGTGAATGACCAAGAAGTGGAGGACAATACTTTTTTGTAGTCACTACAGAATTATCATTTATTTTCAGACATTCATAAGGTGTACAATTTGATTAATCATGAAGTCTTATTAAAAGCTTAAGCTCTGAATGCAAAGAAAACAATTTATCATTTGGATTCATAATTACCTAAGTCTTGACAAATAGATATTAAAGAAATAAATTATGCTATTTACATATAAAAACAGAGGGTTCCTGCAAAGATCGTCACTGAATACTACATATTTGCATTGGACACTGGCTCCCATAATCTCTTATATAAACTTTGAAAAGGTAATTTTGATCAATGCCCAGCTCCGTCTCTTTTCATTAAAACATTTGCTGGCAAGGTGAGTAAATGATTTTTTCCTTTCTGTGGATATTTACTGCTGTAAAATTAACTTTTACTATATTTTTTATGCTTTCCTAGGACATGCAAGTCATACTACAAATACAAATAAATGAACTGCATTTGGGTCTAAATTCTGTTCTGATTTTGATGAACTTTTTTCATGCTCTGCAACTTTGTAACTAGGAATTTTGTCCTATTTGTTACGGTTCAACCTAGCAATTGCATTTGTCCTAATTTGCATATTCAGGATTGGTCTGAATGGGCCATCATCAGAAGGCTAATTAGTTTGCATTGGCCACCATTTCCAATTAGTTTGCATTAACAGCTTTCTTAAGCCAGTTTTCCATTTAGCAAATTTTTAGCGTTTGTTAGGCATCTATGAATTTTTGGCGTATTTTTGGAAATCGGACTCGTTTTCCAGTTAGCGACTTTCAAGTGTCTGCATCTGTTAGGTAACTGTCACGTGATTTTTCAAGATCTGGCATGGTTGGATTTTTACCCCTTTTATCAGGCATCTTTTCAGATCTAGCCAATCAGGTGCAATCTATTTCGCAAAGTATTCTGGGCAGTGGTCATCGCTGATTCAGATGGAGAATCATGGCTGGTAAGCTGATGTTTGCCGATACAAATTCTCGTGACTTTTCCCTCGTAAATTTATTAATAAACAGGTTCTAAAAATTTGGTGAATCATTTATTTACTACAGTCCATCCAATTTAAATCTATCATATACAGCTTTGATTGGCTAATTTTGAATTTCATGATCTTGACATAGTTTTTCTTAGGCTGGATGAACCTTAAGTACAAATGAAGATAATAAATTCAAAGTGTGAACGTGATCGAAGTGGTCGATATCCTCTTTTCCATCGCCGTGAGAGAGCAACAATTGTTTGCAGTGACTCGACCAATCAGATCAGAACCAGAGTCTGGATAATGCTTGAAAATAAATAAATGGAAAACGACAGTGCTCACGAAATGTCCTGCAGGCGACGATTTCAAGAGGCACACACGACACAGCACATTCTATCTTCATTCTTCAGTTATTTGAGGAGGTTGAGATTTCTCCTTCCACCCTGTACACATAATGGCACTAAGAGAGCCTTTATAAATGGCAATGATAAAGGGATATTTACAAACTGCATTACTGTCATTTCTGAATGTTTAATCCAGCAGCCATTTGCCAGTACAATGGCATTTACCCATATTTTGCCAACACATACAGAGGGCATCTGTAAAAAGTCCAAACTCTTTCGTGAAGAGCAAGGTCACCAGATAGATCACTCAGTGTAGAATCAAGAGATTTCATTAGACAATACATGCAAGACTTTCCACTGCTGCTCTACTTTCAAAAACTTGTTATGCAATCTTATTTACTGTAGGGCATATTAGAAAGCTATACCACTACTTTGGATTATATAAATTTAACTTCACTGCCCAATTCGACACTTATGTAAATTCTGAAACACTCAATGAATTTTTTAGCAGAAAATTTCCAGACAACAGAATAACCTAAGAAGAATTAAAAATATACTTTGTAAAATTCCTCTTATGTTTATTTATTGCTGAATAATAGCTCAAAAAGGAAAATTTTCTTTTCATAAATGGCTCAATAAAAATTTTTTTATAAATGGCTACTACCGTATATAAGATGTTGGAAAAGAATTTTTTAATCAACAAAAAAGAGAATAAAAATCTTGCAAATATCTTTAACATGTATGAGAAATTATTTTGCAATTATTCTGAAAAAATAAATACTTTAATTTTCCATTAATTTTTTAAAAACATATTTCTATGTGTGTTCATAGTGTTTTGTTTTTGTAACACAGAAATATGTTGATAATATAACATGTTTTCTTACTTTCTTACATATCATGTAATGTAATTATGGAATAATTCAACATGTAAAGCAGTTTAGTTAAGTAAAGATATAAAATAAAAGATAGCTTACATGCTGTACCAGGTTGTGAAGAATCAACAGTAACATGAGCTCGAGGAATGTTATATTGTGTACGAGGATAAACAGGACGACTGGCGGTTTGGGTGTCCCTTTCAGTTGACGGCTGAACGCCACCATTTGGAACAGGTGTTGCTGTTGCAATAGCTAAATAAATATAAAATTTTGAAAACAGTTTTAAGATACAAAATAATTGGAATAAAATTAAAAATAATTTTAAGCTACAAAATTATAGATGAGAAATTTCTCAAATTATCTGAATGATCAGGGCAAGTTAAAACTGGATGAGAATATGTACTTTCCTGACTATAAGTCACACTTTTTTTTTCAAGAATTTTGGCTCCTACGACTAGTACAGAGAATGCAACGTATATATGTAATTTACAAGAAAATTCAAACACCCTATCTCAATATCTTTACCGACATCAGTAAACGTGCAGAATAGCATCCCCTAACTTTCTTGGCTGATATCATTAAGGCTGGTTGCATTCCTGTTCTGGTTACTGCTGTGACAGCTCTAGTTAATGACTAAGTGATTTATCTTACTTTTTGAACTTATTAATTACGCATTTCAAACTGAAAAAAAAAAAAAAACGATTGAGAGCTCAATGCCAACTAGCGGTCGTTTGTATGAAACTCATTCGTACTGCAAGATAAAAATTCACACAAGCTACAGCAAATTACTCCAACAAAGGTGCACTCGTACTGCGAGATTCTATTGTACACTGTTTTTTCACGGTTTTACTTGAATATTTGCTAGTGCGGCTTACAGTCTGGAAAATACAGTATATGTTTGTATTAAACTGGATACTTTCCCAACTCTTTTAAGATTTCTATCCATCAAACGTTTCTTGTCCATTTCTACCAATCAAATGTTTAAATTTAAAACTGTACTTAAGCATGTTTAAAATTCTTTCATAAATTATAAAAAAGGTAAATATACAGGAAATGTGTAAGTATCTACTATAAAAAATAACTGCATGTTATGTTCAAAAATGCAAAATATGCTTTGAATAAGCTCTTGGGGAAGATTGCAATTAAACTGAAACCTGCCTAATAATGACCATCCACTGGCTAAGTAAAACAGGCCGTTAAGCTCAGGTAATCGTTATGTACAGGTTCAATAAAAAATCATCAGCATGTATAGGCTGAATGAACCGAAGAACCAAATTTTATGTATCTTCTTCTGGACTCTGATCAGTTGATTAAAGAGAATAGTATTTTATGTAAGGCCCATTTTAAAATTCCTAGTAAGCTATTTGTCCCGATTATCCTGACTTATAGAAAAATTCCTTCAAGATGTAATGGGAGGAGACTGCTTCCCTCGCATTCTCCACACAATGAGATCAACGCATTTAACCTCTCCCATATAATCTCTGATGTGGCCAAACACACTGCAAAAACAAATGCGAACTTTTGCATAAACATATAACGGATGGGTCACTTCCGAGTGAATTCATGTGGCTATCGGTCTCTCCATCTCATTTGTTTTCGCAGTGTTTAAAGCAACATCACAGATTTTAAGGAAATCAGGATGCTTCAAATCGTAATTATTTTTATTTACCCTAATGACCTGCAGTAAGTTGTGTTACAATATTGCTATAAAAGGGAAAGTAAATGAAAATTTAAAAACACTTATTTTAGCGTTCTCAAATGGTTTTATTTTGAAAATAAATGTTTATTGCATTTACCGGTACGCAAAAAAAATCCCCCCCCTCCCCAGTGTCCCATCCCGATTTTCAAATTGAAAAATCTGATCATCTTACTACCAGGATATGCAATGGTTTTTTGTGGTCCACTGCTAACTGAGTGTCAGTTTCTTGCTGATGTAGTCATGTTTGATGGTATGTTTAAGCCAACTGGAGTGCAACAATGAATGGCCTTGCCAGCAGTGAGATTCAGTTTTGTTTTGTTTTGTTTTTTTAACCAAAAACCAACAGAACTTTTAAGAAAGAAGTACTAAGAAGCCACTCATCTATAACGAGACAGAAGTGTTGGATACATATTTGAAGAGAAAGCCTTCACTCTCAATGTCCAAGGACCAGACCAGCTACTGCCATTAAAATTTGTAGGCAGTTTTATAAGGTCTATGAGCCAGATATTACAAGTTAAAATGAATCTAGTGAAATCCATTTCTAGGAAGACAACTTATTTTGAGGCATTCACCACTTGTTTATGCATCTGAAAAAAATGGTCTGAAGATGATAGGAATTGAAGACTAGCATTACTGCATAGTTTACTTTTTTAATGGTGGCAGACTATTTAGAGACTGAGAAAAAATCTGGTAATCTGATACAATGTGTGACTATGTGGAAAAACATGATGACACTTGTGATAGAATGGAGCATCATAGGTGTTCCTAACTTTTCCACAGGTCAAAGGCGTTCTTATGAAAAGTGTCGATACTGACTGCCTAGGTTTTCATAATCTTAAGGGCATCATATCCATCAGGCTGACATCATCTGCTTTTCAACATACAAGGGCAGTGAGGAAATCTCATTTTTTGTGGCCAGAGGACATGAAGCCTGCAATAATTATTGAAAAATATTGAAACAATGCGGACATGCATGTACTGGAAAAAGAAAAATTTAAGGGAAGAATATAATTTAAGATGTCCCTTAATACATTTGAATGATGTGAAGAGGTTACATGTATTAGTGTATAGCCCGTGACTACTGTTAAAACAAGTTAAAGCAAAATTTTCACTGTCACAAGTGTATTGTGATAGTGTAATGCCCACAGATGATTTGAAAACACTTAGGAAGCACTTTATGAGAGATCAAGAATCTTTATATTACAAGAAGCTGGGGTCATGTTGAAATGTAATGAAAAGCAAGGCAGCATTAGCATTGGACCTTATATATTGCTCTTCTAATTATAATGAGAAAAAAAGAGATGGATCAATAGCAAAGCAATATACTTTAAATTTAAAAGAAAAGACTAAACTTCATCTACAGAGCCAAAGAATATCGAATGAAAAAGACAGCAATTCACAAGTTCTATTCTTCAAGTTGAAGTTCAGTCTTTGAAATCCATTGTCAATTCTGTATTAAATTCAAGTCATAATGTTTCACGACTGATTTGTGTTTCTTTCTTGAAAAGCAATAAGTTAATCTGTTACCATACCTTTTTATATGTTTCAATAAAATTTAGAGCTATTCCAATAGGATTTTCAACACAATTTATGTGAACACCCTAAAAATAAATAAATAAATAAACGCTGGCATTAAACCAACCCCATTTTAGTTTCCCTCAATAATGGTGCGATGTGAAGTTGTATTTAATCATAAACTTCATACATGTACATTTACTATTGCAAGGATCGAATAAAAATAAATTTTATTTTTCATTTTATTTCCGTGTTTTCATTTTTGATAGTATTTACAGTTATAATTGTGAGAATTTTTTAATAATGAGGATTGATCACTCCAAAAAAATTATCCTGAAATCTGATAAAATTTATTTAATTTTTTTATATTGAGAATTAGAGTGATTTGAAAATAAGTTATAAAACCCACCACCTTTTAATATTCAAGAACTGTAATCCGCATTTTAAGACAACAGAAAACTTCATTAGAATACTCACGCTCTCGAGGGGGAGACTGTTGTATGTCTACAGGTAACATGATTGGCTTTGGACGCATAAGACGCCGTGTTAAGGTTGGAGGATTAGAATTTTTATAATTGTCATCTCCCAATGAAACTCCTGACATCACATTTACATGATAAATAAATAAATAAATAAACAAATAAATAAAAGAATGATGACATGCTGAAGAAATTTCCATGTGCAATTATAAAAGAAAACAAAAATAAACAGTCAAAGAAAAATGTAAAATAATTTGTAATAAACATAATTATGAGGAGACTCAAAAAATAAATTACATCAGTCACCAGCTCATGGTAAATCTGAGATTTTTGTGCGAGGAGAATGGAGTTCATATCCCCTAGTGAGTTAATTTCATTGCCATCGTAACATGGGTGCATAACAGAATGTCAGCTGGAAAGTTACTTAAATTTGAGGAGCTCTGCGAATTCATAGAAAAAGAAACAGCAATTAATGCTGAATTCCACTGCCAAACATTATGGACTTAACACAAAGCTTAGAAAAATTAAGCTAAGGTGTTCTTCTCATTTAGGATAATGCTATGCCATAAAAAGATCACATGATCTACTCCAAATACTGCTGTACCGTCCAGATCATGCATCATGAGATTTTCAACTCTTCGGCAAGCTAAAAGAACATCTGATCAGACAGCAGCTCTTCAATGATGAGCAGATGAAAACGCTACTTATATCGTGGTTCAAGACCAAGGAGAAGATTCCCATTGTCAAGGAATTGAACAAGTAGTCATGTTTTCAGACAAATATTTACAGAAAATGAACAAGGTAAATGTATTCTATTGTATTATGCTATAAACGTACATAAAAGGTTTTTTTTTTTTTGGTCTACAATATGAGGGTAACTTATTTTTTGAATCACCCTTGTAAATTAAAAACAGAGAGAAAAAAAAATCAAAATCAAACCAAAAATAAAACAAAAAAATCTGAAATAAAACATATGTGATTACTTCTGATAACGTGCAATTGTTTTAAAGAGAATAATCATGCAAATCCGACTGCTCATAAGTGTAGTATGGACAACAATTTTTTTTTTAATTTTTCATTGGAAACTTTTTAAATTATATATTTGTAAAAAAAAAAAAAAAAAATTATTTTGAATTTATCTTTGTAAACGTATAAGAAAATTTTCTACATCTGCATAACTTGTTATTTAAATGGTTCTCTTTTTATTTTTATTTGTTGTTTGTATATCTTTCCTTTTGACAAGAAAGTTAAAGTGCCATAAATGTATAGAAGCACTGTTCTTACGTTTTTCTTCTTGTTTTTGTTAGATGGAAACGCTTAGATTGAATTTAAACCTCATTGGCTAACATTTTGAATAAAGAGCAAGGCAACTTCTTCGGACCTATGAATAAATCCTGTGGATATTTCAACTATGTCTGAAACCTAATGTAATATGTATAAGATAGAAACCTTTAAATAAGGGAGATTGAGTCTACATGCTGATAATCTCATAACCATAAATTGCATCTCATGATTATTGGGCAAATTATCCTTGTCTCATAGGGGATGTATGTTAAACAATTAATACCCTTCCCATCTTCAAAAGCAAATAAAAAGTTTGATTCAGAGATTCTCAGATGCGACTTAACGTGTCTAAGCAATGAAATGATGAGTTCACTGTAGTGGATTAGTCTAATTAACACTGCATTCCTTTAACAAAAACTTAAAAAGTTGAAGGCACTTTTAAAAAAAAACCAAATGTATCAGCTAAAGTATGACATGTGTATTTAAAAAATAGTATATATGATTATGTTATTATAATTTCAAATGTAGAAAGACAAGAAGAATAAGACAAAATTACTTTAGGAACATGATATGGAAACAGAATGAGCATATTCTAGCTAAAGTGTCACATTTTTTCAGAGTTTTTCTCTTATTTGTTTCCATTTTTTTTTTAAGTTAGGAAGGATTGTGGTTAATATTGGATTTTACTTTAATTATTAAAAATTCAAATATAGTCCTTTGAAAGTGAGCAGAAATTGAGTATAATTAGAATCACTTCCCCTGAAAAAGCACTATTTAAATTTTTTATAGCCTTTTCACATTATTTTAGTACTTTTTCATGATCATTTAGTAGGCTTACTTTTTCACAAACGATGAAATAAATTGAACAGTTGTAGACAATGTTCAATTATTTTTTTTTCTGATATATTTACAGCATGTAAACAATTATTGAAGCAGTTTTTATAGCTGTATTCTTTAGCCAATCAGAAGCACCTATAAAAAACACAGCTATAAGAATTTTGTGTAAGCTCTTCTGACTGACTAATAAATGCACCCATAAACATAGCTATAAAATCCTAAGATGATAAGAACTGTTATTATTGTCATAATACAAACTGCATCAATATTTATTTTTAAATACAAAAAAAATTGATCATTATCTATCATGAAGAAATAAAGAATATGAACTGGAGCTAATTCTCCAAACATCAGATAAATTATATTAGTTGAAAAAACGGAAGGAAAAATTCTGCGACCTGTATTCGAACCAGGAAACTTATGTGTCATACCCAACGCCTATTGTGTCTCATACCAATTGGGCTATCGCAGACACTTGTACAGCCATGCTGTCAATAAAGTGTCTTAAAGACACACGAGTTGTCAAGATGGATTGCCCAATTGGTAGAGGCGTCAAGCATGACACTTGACGTTCCTGGCTGAAATCCAGGTCGCACAAATTTTTCCTTCCATTTTTTAAAAATAATATCATTTACATGATGTTTGGAGAATTAGCTCCAGTTTATATTCTTTATTTCTTATGTGTGTTCATCAAACTTTCTGATGGTTGGATAGGAGAAATTCCCTATCTGTGAACTGGATGCTCCGCTCCCATTGGGCTTTCCGACTTAGTGACAGCATGGCTGTTCAAGTGCCTGCAATAGTCAAATTGATAGAGGTGTCGAGCATGACACCTGAGGTTCCTGGTTCGAATCCAAATAATATCAAATAATAACATTATCTATCATTGTTCTGTAAATTTACATAATTTATTATAGATATTGATTAAAAGTTTGTGAGAAGGTACTAAATGTTTGTGAAAAAGTACAAAACGTTCATAAACAAGCTGTAACAAAGGAATCATACTAAAAATACACATTTTCTTTGTGATAAGAAACAAAAAAAACATATCAATATATTTTTTGAAATGTTTGAAAAACAAGAGCGATGTACCTGTAAAAATTAAAAGAACAAAACAAGGTGAAATAAATGCAAAAAAGATTTGCATATTTCTAATCAGCATAAAATTCTAAATTTCAAGCTTTGTTGCTGATAATGCTTATAGGCACTTTCATGTTCTATCTGTTTTATTATAATTGTTACAAATTTTATCATTTCGTGGAAATAATTTGCTGCCAAAATAACCTAGTTCTAATCAAAATATTAAAAATCTTCCTAAAAGATTAAAATTTTAATAAAATAAACGAATTTGAAACTTATTAATAAGGTTATTTTTTAATCTATAATGAAATAACTGTTTTTAAAAAGAAGTTTAAAAAAAAGTGACTCTCTATATAAGATTGTTTTTTAACTATAAAGCAGGACCTATCTAATAATGATACAATTATTGATTCTGATATGTCTAGTTTAGCCATCTAGCTAGCTAAGGAAACATTACATAAAGAAAAACCCATAACCAGCCACATTAGTACTCAGAAAATTCATGTTCATGAGGGACATCTATGTAATAGTTGCTGATAACATAACAGAAGACCTCAGTTTCATATACTTATTTATCATCTGTTTTTTTGAACTTAACCACATACTTGAAAATATCTGAATATTTTGATAATATAGCATATGCGTGACAAGTATTAGCCCTTTTGTTGCGTAAAGTGGATATATCTGCACAAAATTTCATTATATTTTCCTGCGGAAGTCGGATTTATTCATAATCTTTAAAAAACTTTTCATTATGCTGTGAAAAGTGGATAATTTCATCTTATCAGGAATGAAAATGAAATTTAATCATGCAGTGAAAGGGTTAAACATGAAGTTTTTATCAGTGATAAATTCATATCCATACACAATCTAAAGGAGTCTGAATATGGAAAGCATGAATCCAAAATCTTACACTGAGAATCATTTCTTGAATCTGACACCTAACAGCTATTTTAAAATAGCGTCCACTTATATGGAATGTAGGGGTGGCCGTGGCCTGGTTGTCTCGTTGGTCGGCTCGGCGATCGATGGAGTTAAGCAACTTCAGGCACGGCCAGCTGCTGGCTGGGTGACAGCCAGTGGCTTGAGGGCCACTGCTGGGTGGGACGGCTATTTGGGGTACAGCTGTTGGGGGACTTTAGTCTGACCCATTTGCTGAGTGACCAGTGCTGGATGTCCAGCAGCTGGTGATAGCCACTGGTTTGTTCGTCTGCCAGCAGTTCTTCCATCATTAACCCCCCGTTGCGAATAGCCACGTTAAGCCGTCGCTCCCGGCTGCTACTGTCATCTCATAGCAGCCGTTAGTTACTGGGATGGCGCAAAACTCCCTCGAAGGAGTAAGTGCCGCAGATTATTGTTCTGCGATAATCTACCCTCTGTACAAGATAAGTTAAGTTAAGATATATGGAATGACTTAACTGGCAAATTCAATTCTAACTTCCTTTAATAAACAGCAATTGTCTTTCAAATAAGAAAATTATAAAAGAAACAAGAAAGCAAGCAAGCTGGACATCAAGCTACCTATATATGTCGTTCCTTTCCTCTCTAATGTATCTCGCAATTTTTCTTCAGGTTCAAAGTCTTGGGAATTACGTGTGAGTGGTGTAGCTGACGTAGATGTTTCGGAGTTTTGAGATTTCTCCAGTTGTTTCAATTCCATTTGATCATGATGAATCCAAAGATCTGGCGGTTTCACATCGGTTTTTGCACCTTTACCCTTACTGTAACTATAAATTACAATAAAATGACCTATTTATAAACAACACAATGAAATTTCTTCATGGATTAAAAAAAAAAGTTCATAGTGAATAAGTGAAAGAGAAACTCTAAAAATTATTACCCTTTCTTTTTGTGTTCCATTATGATTCCGTTTTTCTTATGGCAGAAACAAGCAACAGCTACAATTATGATTATAGTTGTAGTCAAAATGGAGCCGACGACTATAACAATTATTATGGTCATATGCATGTGATCTAGAAAAATAAATGAAAACAATTGTTTTTCCAAACGTTTTTAACCCATTTTCCTTTTAGTGTTAAAAAATTCAATATAAAAAAAATTATCACTTAGAATCAAAATTATTCAATGTAGTTTTGTCAAAGTACTATCTGCAAATTAACTTCAAATAAGTACTATCACTAGGGTTCTAGTGCAAATCAAAATAAGTACCGTAAGTGTTTCAAGTTATAACGTACCATAGTTTTCAAATATTCCTAAATTAAACGAAATTAAAAATTTCAAATATAATAGTTTGAAAATCGTTCCAAAACTTCACCTTGTTAAAGCACCCAATTTATAGATTTGAAGAATATGAAGTGATTATTTGCGACTAACCAGCTCGGTGGCTGAGAGCGCTAAGGCGCAGGTCTTGTCACTTTTGAGACCAGCTCAAGGTATGGATTCCTTTACTAACAAACTTGGAAGACCAATCAAACTCTCAGTAAGCTGGCCCCCTGACAGGTTAAATTTCAAATATATCCAGTAACTATTTAATATCCTTGACACCGAAAAGGTAAAAAGAGGAATAGAAACGATGAAAGTATTTGTGGCGATGAGGGCAATATAGACGGAAAGCAGTCCATACTGAAAGAAGCAATATCAGGATGGTTAAGTATATGTATTAAAGAGATGCTAGACCATGATTTTGATGTCCTGTTGGAATGTCCTTGTAAAAAGAGATGAAATGAGCAAGCGCTGTAGTAAGTGATAGACCGTTTCAAATCAAGAGGATCAGAGTTTCCATTCAACCACCTCTGCATTTCATCAAATTCCGTTTAAAGCTTGTGTGTCAAAAGACCTGTACAAAATTTTATCTCAAGATCTTTTGGTTAGTATATTCTATGAGGGACTTTTAATAGCTCTGCTTGCGTAAAAAAAAAAAAAAATAAATAAATAAAAATAAAAAAAAAAAAAGACTAAAGGAAAAAATACTTAGAAATAGAGAATATATAGC
The DNA here is from genome assembly GCA_023313115.1 of Rhysida immarginata. Taxonomy (NCBI): domain Eukaryota; kingdom Metazoa; phylum Arthropoda; class Chilopoda; order Scolopendromorpha; family Scolopendridae; genus Rhysida; species Rhysida immarginata. The sequence goes on from JAHWFO010027233.1 coordinate 884,951, forward strand.
CTAAAAATGTGTTTATGAAGGGGTAACGTAGCTAGAATCATTCCCATTGCATTGGCCTCAGGGAAAATTTAAAAAAACTCAATGGGGATAATTCTGCCAATGGGGACAAGGAAAACCAATCCTAAGAATCATTATATCAAAACAAACAGACTCTAGGAATGCCACCATGTTAGAATTTAATAAGGAAACCTATTAGATTAGAATCTCAGCAACAATTTATTAGAATTCCATTCATAGAGTGCAATGCTCCCAAAGCTGTTTATGGATTTTTGAACTGACAGATCTAAATTAATATTTCATGTATCTAAACTACTGTGAACCATTTCTAAAATATGTTTACCAACATTCGATCTCCCCAACCCACCAAATATATAATAGTGAAATACTCTTTTCAACATCTGATAATTTTTCGAAAGCTCTGCTCAACAAATTGTTTATCACAAGAAACCTAGCCAGACTCCAACTTTTGCAGAAGTGGGATGAGATCGTTAAGATATATTGTAAGATTGTTACCGCACTCATGTGCAAAATTTCACACTACTTATTAAATAATGACAATTTAAGGGCCTTATTGAAAAACGCAACCACCCTGACCAACTCTAAAAATACGACTATTAAAAAAATTGCTATCCCGTACAATAGCCATTTAATAAAAGGCCTAACCGGTATTTTTGAATAACATTCAATTTTAAACAGTTTCCACTTTGGAATTCAGTTCATAAGTTGTAAGTACTACAATTTCTTTTCTAAAAGTGGGATAGCAGCATAAAGATCCTGTTGCTAATCTCACCACATGAAAAAGAAAAAAAAAAAAAATAGACATTAAACTAATTCGCATACAAGTTGAGTGAGAGCTAAACAGGCGTACACAAGCTAAGCATTACTGTTTTGATATTAAAAGAAAAATACAAGGAAAATTTTTTAACATCTTAATTTTTATAATCTACATTTCAACATAATTTCCACCTATATTAAGGCACTTATCGTATCCAGTGTTACTCTGAGGCAAAAAATCCACAAGCAAAACATCCTGCCTATTCCAAAACGCAGTGTACATGCTTTTTCGGGTTGACATTGTTTGCTTGAACTTCACTTTCTTGGGTGATGTTGATTGCCTCCATTCCATGGATTGTTGTTTTGATTCTAGTTTAATGTGAGCGATCCATGTTTCGTCACTAGTGTTTAGCAAATCAGGCAGCTGATTTCTATGAAGATGGAATTCAGAAACTGGTCATATGATATGATGTCTTACTGTAGGTGGAAATTATGATGAAAAGTAGATTAAGGTCCAACCTTTCATAAAAAAATGAAGGTATTAAAAATTGTCCTTGTTTATTTTTATATCAAAATGGTACTTACTTAAAAAACACGCCTCATTATTTGTGAGTATAAAGTTACGATTCAGTATGTAGTTTTCAATTTTTACATTTTGTACACTGTATGTATGTATATTATTAAGTACTGTACCTGTAGGAAAATGTTTTTGTGATCTAAACTTTAAACATTTAGAAAATGGCAAGTAAGAAGATTATTTTTACCCAAAATAATTTTAAAACTCTAGTTCGTAAAATATATATTCAACAAAATATTTTGCCATAACAAGTAGGAAAGGAAAATCCAAATTGACGTAAAAAAATTCTAAGAAAAATGCCTTCAACATAGGAAGAATAAAAAAAAAACTAGATGTATTATATCAACATGTACTGTAATTAATATAAATCATGAATAACAAAATTTATTGGAAGAGAAAACAACTACAATCGCGACCCAAAACCCTGCAATCAAAAAGTAATATTAATAAAAATACCATTGCATTAGATCCTTGCATAAATAAGTTTTAAGTACTGTAATTTCAAAATGAAATTTAAATAATCATTAATCTAAAATATGAAAAACATAAAAAAATAAAATCCTTACCACTTCCTTGGCCACCTGAACTTTCATCTGGTCCAACAATAATCTGACCTATAAATAAACAACAAAATTATATGATAGGTTTCAAAAGAAAGAAAATGATAATTACACCCAAACTTATACAGTGTTCGTTACGTTTTCAAAGGCTGACAATTACCCATAATTTGACGCAGGGAAAAAAAAACTCAATACTACTTATTAAAAAATGTAAATATTATTTAATATTCTGATAATAAACGCAATGAAGATACGATTTTGGAGGGAGGGGGGGTTGGGAGGGAGTGTCAAAGTGGGGAAGGTGGTGCGTATTATACCCCAAAAATTGCTGTAAATTATCTTTTCATTTAATATATATTTATATACAGGGGTTGAACAAAATAATGGCAACATGATGTTACTCATGTCTAATGTTAATGACGTTATCCCTTGCAGTCTCTTTCAGAGAAAATACAAAGGCATGGGGCAACATTTTGAGGCCCTTTAACATTGTGAGGCTCAGGGCAGCAGCCCCTCTTGCCCTCCCCGCTGATAAGATGTTGATCCCTCCCATCCAATCTAATATATACAGGAAACTTTTTTTTTTTTTTGCTCCACAGAGAGTGGTCAAAAAAAGCCACTGCTTTTAGTTGTCAGCATCTGCGATATGTGTTGGTGACATCATCAGTTGGCTGACCCAACTCATGTTTTATGATCAGCTAGTTAGTCTAAAATGGACAAGTAATGGATTGTTTTGAAAAGGGAAGGAAAAAATTCTGCGACCTGGACTCAACCCAGGGATCTTGCCTATTTGATAAAAACTTGATATATAAAAATAGAAACATAAAAATGATTTGTGAAGACTGAATGACAAAAATAAACAATAATTCTTAACAATTACATCACAAAGAAGTAACATTTTTTTTTCTCATAACAATTATATAAGAACTTTAAATCCTTGCTAAAATGTATATTGTTAATGCCTTACAACTGAAGATGCCATAAGAAAGGCGAAAGTCGACTTTTGTATAGTTATAGTGTAAATAAACAATTTATACCACTAACAACAAATGCGAGTGCTGGAACTTGACTAAAGTCTTCTCGATTTATTCTACATGAAAAGCAGCACTAAGTAAGTACATTATGAATGTATTTTTAGTACACGCAAAACATGGGTGAGAATTTGCAGAAGGGCCGACATTTTGCAAAAGTTTATTAGTTTCACAGTAGGTAAATTTATTATTGTGTGAGGAACTTTATGAACCATCTTCATTTATGAATCCAAAGAGACTAGTGTACAATGCTGTCCCTACCATATTTCAAATTCCTAATCCTTCACCGCCTACAACCATGAAATGCAAACTCCCAACCCAGCATCCTTTCCAAGAAAAAAAAAAGAAAAAAAGAAAAACACAGGAACGGATGGTATAATTAAAAATATTCTTTATTATTTATAAGAAATGAAAATGTGAATAAATTTTACAATAATTTCTATTTTCCATAGAATACCCATCCAATCCAATTCCATAGTGAGAGAGCATAAAACAAGCCATCATCTACAATTTCAAACAAAAAATAAAATTTAAAATTAAGTACACCTTATGTTTACATTTTGGTTAATTTTATAAATTAATAAATGTGATTAATAAGTTACTATCTAATTATTTAAAATATGACTATCTTTTACTGAATTGGAGTCATTTCCTTATACAGCATATAAATTACAGGATCGTTGGAAGAAAATCAATACATCCAGACTTTAATTATATTTTGTTTGGAGTTTTGATACATAACATTCAACTTACGCTTAATTTCAATTCTTTATACATGTATCTTTTTTATTATTGCTGAATAATACTTGCAAGGGGTGTTCATAAAATTCGTACAATCACTGTGACAGAAGGGACATGGGGCGTGAAACTTGATGTGGAGTTAATCCTTTCAACATAAACACCACACAATTTCACATACTACTCCCAACGATGGATGACCTGATGGAGACCATTCTTGTAGAAATTCATGTTCTAACCATTGAGAAAGTGTTCTAATTCAGAAATCATCTCGGTGTTGTCATAAAAATGCTTGCCACGCAGTGATTTCTTCATCTGAGGGAAGTCACTGGGCGCCAGGTCTGGTGAGTAAGGGGGGGGGAGGGATGAGGCAGAATTTCATAGCTCAAGGCAGTTGCATGTGTGACAGTCACCTGTGCTGAATGAGCGAGCGTGTCGTCGTGGACCAAGTGAATGCACTTGGTCAGCTTCCCGCAGCATTTCCTCTTGACGACCACTTTCAACAGACAATCCAGGTAATACTTGCCAGTGATTTTTGGCCCTTTTGGGTGTGGTCTTCAAGCACCATGGCCTACACTTGAACATTAATAGTCGGTTCTTCACTGAGAGATGGCCAGCCACTTTGTGGGTCATCTTCAACACTTGCTTGGCCACTTACTTAGCAACAGCTTCAAATGCTGGGGGTCAATCACCGTACATCTCAACTAGCTCTGTGCGGATTTCCTTGGAGTTCTTGATCTTCAGGTAGAGGAAATGTATCACCGAGCACACTTGCAGTTTCTTCACGGGCTGTACCATTATTTATGATGCTCCTGAGGGGTCAAGTGGTCTCACAGTGTGCGTTCTTTAACTGTGTGGAAACTACATGAACATGTGCTTACCCCGACACAACAACTGTGTTCTTCTCCCTCTTGGTTTCGGTGATTGCGCGAACTTATGAATGCCCCTCATATTGTTAGTTCACTGTTTTTTGAACAATTTAAGTTCAAATTCTGTCTTCAATTGTTAAATTAACAGCAAAATTCAATTACACGAATTCCACATGTTTTTTCATAGGCCTTCCTGCTATTTTTTATTATGACCCAGATTTTCGCTTGGTGAGGTATGAATCACAATCACATAACTGGAAAATGAATATATTCCATAAGGAATCACACGTCGTATCTGTGCAATTTTCATTTGCGGCAGAATGATCTGCTTTAAAGTTCCTAATGCAGGATAAATGTTCTTTGATACAGGTTTTAACTGCAGGGCCCCCCCCCCCACCCGAAATTGGGCACCATGTCTCAACTAAATCTTTTACGGGACCCCTTTAATTCATTATTTGGTAGCCATTACCCTTCCTGCTGAAGGAATGGGTTTTTTTGCTTTATTTTGGCAAAGATTCCCTACTTTTCAACCATTGTTTTGACTGTTCCTTGGTATCGGTTTAGTAGTGATGAATCCATGTTTTTGTCTACTGTTGTAAAATGAAGTGAAAATTCCTCTGGAAGCTGTCATGCAACAGTTCACACATTGATACTTTTATGCTGTATGAACAAATGTGTCACCTACCTTAATGAAAGTTTTCTCATGTGTAAATGTTGATGTAAAATATTATGCGTGCAGTCATTTGAAATGCCCATAGCCTTAGCAATTTAATGCACCATCACTCTTTTGTCATTCATCACCATATCACAGATTTTTTTTCCAGTAATTTTTGAAGCAGTGGCTCAACATGGCATCCAGAACGTGCAAATCACATGTATTCACATTTTGAAAGTTAATAAACCTGTAAACTTCAAAACTGTTCTAATCAAAGTGACAGACTCGCCATAATGTTTATCGAGTTTAGCTTCCATTTCCACGACCACTTTGCCTTCCATAAAATAACATTTTATCACTACATAAACTTCTTTCTTGTCCATTTTTCACAAATCACGGTACTTGATTGTAATGAATGCCAAACACCAAATAATAGATCTATCTAACGAAAACTTACTGTGTGAACCCCGAACAGTTGCCAGCAACAAAAAATAATCTTGATATACACTGAGTTAGCAAAACTCATGGGATAGTTACTTAATATCTGGTCGGGCCACCTCTGGCCCTGTGGAGTGCAGCAATACAGCGTGGTAGTGACTCTGCAAGTCCGTGGTACACTTCTGGAGGCAGTTGACACCAGATAGTCTGCAGAGCCGAAGATAGTTGCTGCCCGTTCGTGGGCGGATGATCCAGTGCCCGGAGCCTGACTTCAACAGCATCCCATATATGCTCGATGGGATTCATGTCAGGGCTCCGGGCTGGCCAGCTCAGTCGTTGGACCTCTCCTGCATGCTCCTCGAACCATTCGTGGACGACATTGGAGCTATGTGGTGGAGCATTGTCATCTTGAAAGACTGCTACGTCATCAGGGTGTTGAAATGTCAAAAACGGGTGCAGATGGTCTCCGATGAGTTGACGATACCGTGGACCATTCAACGTTTGGTCCAGGATAACCAGAGGGCCCATTCCAAACCAGGAAAATGCACCCCAGACCATCACTGACGCCCCACCACCTGTTGGCATGCGGGATCCATCGTTTCGTGAGGTCTGCACCACAAACGGTGCCTCCCATCAGCGTGGTACAGTTGATATCGTGACTCATCTGACCATATGACGTTACGCCACTGTTGCAGAGTCCAGCCAAGATGGTGGGTGGCAAATGCACGCCGGAGTGTCCGATGACGCTGGGTAAGCATTGGCACCCGTGTAGGGCGATGGCTGCCAAACCCGAGGGCATGCAGATTCCGACGGATTGTCCACCGAGAGACGTTTCTAGTGCGGCCAGTATTGAACTGGCCTGTGATTTGCTGCACTGTTGCGCTCCTGTCTCTCTGAATCATTCGTCCCAGGTGTCGCCGGTCACGATCATTCAGGCAGCTGGACACCCGGTATGGTGCCTGTTGTGGACTGTGATGCCTTCATCCAGCCATTCCCGATACACCCTGGAGACAGTTGAGCGGGGAAAGCCAAATTCCTGCACCACTGCCGAAATGGAACATCCCATGCGTCGAGCACCTACTATCATACCCCGTTCAAAAGACGTCAACTCGCGACGACGTGCCATTTCTGATTAATCACTCATCCAAGCTCTTCCCACAACGTCTAATGGTCCATTCCCAGAATCCGTTACCCCTGTGAATTTGTGAGCCATGCCCATCAATCAATGTGCTTGCTATCCCATGAGTTTTGCTAACTCAGTGTATACTGGTGGAGCATCTATTAACTATTGCAAGAAGTTATCAAATACGCCTTGTACTTATTTATATTTTTTAAAACATAAAAGTCTATGCATGTAACAGTCCCAGATATGAATAAAATATTACAATCATTAGCAAATAAATAAATAAATAAATAAATAAATAATAATTTCAGGAAATAACAAAATTAACTACAGAACCGAGCATATTTCAAAATGTGGGTTATGACCCCCAATAACATCAGAAACGATTTTAAAAAGCCCACAGAATTTATGTACAGGCTTTCGTCCTCCCCTCTTAATAAGTTTTGTTTATTGTCTCCATTAAGTAACTTATAAAAAAAGAAAGAAATACGCTAGCTATTGAAGTACTTTAATAGATTTACATTGTGAAATTATTAACAATTGAAAAAATGGATCGTGCATGTTCCAGTATTTTTATTATTATAAAAACTAATATAATCTCTTGTGATTTTAATTCTGAAGTTTTGTTAGAATGTGTCAATATTATATTTATTAAATAGCAATATGCAAATAAAAGAAGTTAAATGATTGAGTGATATGAAAAAAATTATAAACCTCACTGATAAATAAATTAAATTATTCAAGCAATATAGAGGATTTCATTTTATAGCTACTGCTCTAAATGACATTTATAAGAAGATTAATGGCTTACCATGGCTTGTCATAAACTCCACATTACTTGAAGCGGGACTAGAACCTTTTCGATTACGTGCTTGAATTTTAAAAAAATATTTGGTGTCTGGGGTCAATCCAGAAATAGTTGTTGTCAATTTACTCCCATCAACATCTTCCACAACCCATGTCTCCAGAGTTTCATCAGTTGTGTAAGAAATTATGTAGCCTAAACAAGGAAAAAAAAATCATCAAAAATTAAAGTAAACTGCATATATTGAAAATAATTTTTATTTCATATATACAGGGTGTTTACAAAGTCTGTGTACAAACTTTTAGTGGTGGTAGAATAACTTATTTTGAAAATAAATGGGGTCGCAAATGAATTCTTGATACAAAAAAAATTGTCAAACATCATACTTACAACAGCTCTCTAGACTTCCTCGTAATATTGCCTCTCTTGTTAATGTATTTCCAGAAAACAGAGAAATTGGAAAACTTGATACTGATGGTCACAACGTTTTCACTAACCAAATGCTACATGTCTCTCATTGAATTTCTGACGTGGCCAAAAATCCCTGCAGCATCTCTTACATGGTCACTTGCAGCCACAATTTGTGCTATCAACTTCTTTTCCGAATCCACAGGAGTATCATATACCACATTCTACATCTAAAGGGTTGAGGGCTCATGATCAACAGTTTGAACACCTTTTGTGATTTTACAAACATATAGCATTTGGCTAGTAAAAACAATGTGACCATTAATATCAATTTTCTAATTTCTCCATTTTCTGAAAATACATTAACGAGCAAGACAACATTATGAGGAAGTCTCAGACAGCCGTTGTATATATATGATGTTTGACAATTTTTTTTATGTATCAAGGATTCATTTGCAACCCCCAGTTCCTCTACCACCTCTAAAAGTTTATACAGTTTGTAAACACCCTGTATAAAGGTTGGACAAAAATATAGAAATGCCTAGTAAAAGAATGAAATCTTACTGATTTTGCCACCCAAGAACTGCCTGAATTCTCCTGGGAATAGAAAAATATAATCCAGGATGATGGACAATAGAATCTGATACCATCCTTCATGCTTAAATTTATTCCAGTGTTTGCTCTCCAAAACTGACCATAGAGCGCAAAGAAGGTGCAAGACTTCAACTGCCTGCTCTTCATACGTGTATCATGATTTGACCATACTTGCTGTGTGAATCCGAGTTTTATTGTTTTGGTAAATGGTGTTTCTTTATGAGATGTACACAAATTAGCCAAAATTTATACAGTAACTGACAGTGATTCTACCTTTCAAGGTGATGATGGAGCCTGCAGAATACCAAGATGTAGTTGCCCAAACCATGATCACGCCCCTCCATGCTTTACCAACGGCACAAGACAGTCCTGGCCGTAAGCTGTAGACAGTAATCATCACATACAAACATGTCCAGTGGTTGGGAAAAGGGTGAAGCTTGACTCATTGGATCATATTACATTTTCCATTGAATAACAGTTCCGAGCATTAATAGAGATCATTAGTGGTTTGGCAACTGCAGTTCATTTGTGACTGGTTTGCTTATGGAGTTCCCTCCTCACAGTTTTTGTACGTATGGGCTTTGGAAAACTGTGACTGAACTTTTGGAGCAGTTGTCTTCTTCTTCTGGGTCGCAATCCTTCTCAACGTCCTTTTGTCTGTTACGTTTATTAGATGATATTTTTCCGGAAACTACAGGGTGTTACAAATTTATACACCCTGTATATGAGGTCATAATCGTTGATCCTGCACCTTGCGACACAGAAAATAAATTTAGCAGGAATCAACAATTTCCCCTCTTTGAAACTCAGTAAGCTCTCATGTGGCTCTGTATTACTAGCAGCGAATGCTGTGTATGCAGAAATTGAGGCTTCCTACATGTTAATACAGCAGAAGTAAATATTGTGATATAATGCAAGATTTCGCTAAGATAACTCAAATCAACCACGATTTTCTATTCCTAAAATGTCCAAATAGACTATATCTTTCATACTTCAACATATATAGCTCAAAAACTTACGTACCTGTAATTTATAAGACGAAAACCTCTTTTCCAGTTGTGGACAAGAGGTTTTCGTCTTATTGATTATGTCGTTATCCACAGTAATTGAAGAATTCTCATCGTACCTGTAATTTGCCCATTTGCTTGCCTTGGAGGCTGCCAATTTACATTAACAGCAGTAGGGTTTTTTTCATCAGACACTACAGTAACATTCCTAGGAGCTGTTGTAGGCACTGTTTAATAAATAAATAAATAAATGGTAATACATTAAACATTAAATTAATGGTAAATTATGTGGATAAATTTGACTCGACTCTTTATTTTTTTGTATCACGGCATTAATCGAATGGCAGATAAGAGGATTTTTTTTTTCTAAAAAGTTAAAAATTAATAAATACCGGTTTCATATGTTGTATTACGAACACTCATGCTCCAAGGGCTCACTCTTCTCCCTTTACTAACTTTAACTGCAAACTCATACTCCATATTGGGTTTCAGTTCATCAATGATACAACTTAAATCAGTTGTGTTGAAGTATCGATAACGAGGATTGGAAGAGTGATGTTGATTGGTGTAACGAATGGTATAATACCTATTATCAACAACAACCTGAAAAATCAAAAGAACGTTATTCACTTAAATGAAACATTAAACAATTAGAAATTTTTAAACAATTCAAACGGACTGGTAAAAGCAACAAATTTAAGCAACTGAACCTTTATACAAATTGAATAAATTGACAAATGTATTCGTTGCCATCATAAGTAAAACGAGCGAATTATCAAATCTGCAAAAAGGGATGATCCCTGGTTTTGGGGCCACGGTGATAGCGTTGCAGTTGTGAACAATTCGACTGCTAATGTGATTAAAATGTACTGTGATTGGACAAAGGCGCTACTTCGAATGAAAAACATGGAAACTGCAGACTACAACGCAACATTATATGCAGGCAAAAGTGCATCGGCAGAAATGGCTCAAATTTGCATTATAATACAGGAACTGGACCTCTTGTGATTAGCAAAGGAAAATAGTTTCTGCTCCATTTTCTGACGGACTTTTGTTATATTCAGCGGGAAATATCCAAAGAGAATCACCCAGCAGCCATTGTTGGAAGAACACAAGCTGGTGGTGGATGTGTTAAGGTCTGGGGTATTTTTACTTGGCACTGTTTGGGTCCACTGATATCTGAAAGGTACTCTCACCCGATTGCTGCAGATCATGTACACCCTTACATGCTGACCGTATACCTGGGTGAATGGGACAGTCCAGAAGAAAATAAGACATGTTATATGGCTAATATGGTCTGGGAATACTTGGAAGACAACGACCAAGACTTTCAACTGCTTCCCTGGCCCGCTAATTTCTAAGACAAAACGCAATAGAGCATCTTTGGGATCACCTCAATTGCCATATTTGCTCATGGATCCTCCAGCATGCACCCTTCAGCAGTAGTCAGACGAAATGCAATATGCATGGTTCCAAATACCAATGGTCAGCTTCCAGCATCTTATCAATCTCTCCTACACTGTTCGTGCCCCTCATTGGGGTTATTTTGGATACTAGTTGATGGTCATAATAATGTGGCTCAACTCTATATTACTATTGCAAAACAATGCATTTTTATTTTGTACAGATTACTTCTTTAAAGTTATTTTTAAAAATGCACAAACTCTGAAAAATAATTGACGGACAGGGAAGTGTTTACATTCTTTTTAACAATTTACATCACAGTGTTTTCATTCTGGTGATCTTTCTTATTATTATTGTAAAAGAATGCGTAAGTATTGAATTATTTGGGAATTTCTCAGTTAATTTTAAGGCTATGACTATATAAGCAGCTGCCCATGGAAATCTCTTTCCGTACTGGAAATTTTATTAACCATCGCAGGCAGAAAGATGATAGTACAAATGGGTAGTGATTATTCTTTCACGCACGAAGGGCGAGTTGTTCAGCATTCACAAAGCACAAGATCACTACAGGATCGAGCTTCCTTTCACAGAATTCTCACCTTCCAGCATGTCGTATGGCCCTTTTAAACACTGGGTAAAGACTCCGAGAACCCTCTACATCACGTGTTGCAGTGATGTTACGGCGATGTTACTTTAATCATTTGCGTTGCACCTTAGTTACTGCCATGTGGCTTAAATTTCATTGCAAATGGACGACTCCTTCTAGGTGTAACGATTTCCATGGCCAGCAGTGTATAAAAAATCAATACAAAATTAAAAATCAAATCCATTGCTCACTTGATTTGTTGGAAGGGAGTTATCAGTCCAATAGAGAACAACTGAGAACGCAGACAAAACAACGGCTTTCAGGCCCATGGGTGTGGGAAATGGGGTAGAAGGTTCAGGTGCTTGAGGGAAAAAAAAAATGAAATCAATACATATAATTTTTAAAAATTATAAGATTTTTATTATATAACACTAGTTTGGCAGCAAAACTAGATTGCAGTCAATACCATCTGGCCAAAAAGTTAACTTCAGTTAAGCTAAAATATACAAGGCTCATACTGAACATCTTGAGAAACAATTTTTTTACAAATCAGAATTTATTAATTATAGAGAAAACTATGTCGAAGCATTCTATTCACTTTAGAGTTTGGGTCGAGGTATTGTGACTTCGGCAGCGTCTATCACATGACTACATATACTAGATACAAAATGGCTGGCAATGATGTTTCATCAATATGCTTTCATTGAATTCCTCGTAAAGAAGAAATCCCCGCTGCTGAAATTCACCAAAGACTTCAGTGTATTATAGAGATATGTATGGGCACTAGCAATATTAGGAGATGGGTGAACATTTCAAAGATGGAAACACAACTGTCTCGTAGCAGTCACCCTCAAACTGTCTCCATTGAATGCAACAAGGAAAGGGCTGACGTCATCATTAACGAAGACATATCGCCGTGTCTGAAATAAACTACAGAAAATTTCAACTAGGACAGTGATTTTTGATCAGCTGAAACCGAGTTTTACTGCATAGGAATTTACAAGCTTTCAGAACAATAGGAAAAATGCATGTAGAGAAACGGAGATTATGTTGAAAAGTGAAGAAAAGTTTATAGATTAAGGTGATATATGTGTCTCCACTGTATCAATAAATTCTGATTTGTAAAAAACTGTTGCTCACGACTTTTAGTATAACCCTCGTACATATGATTAACAGCACAACAATGATCATCAAGTTAATGCACTGTGCCAACCACCAAATTAATAAAATTCTGATAGTCCAACAAAGAATTTCAAAAAGCTACGGTTAATTATCTCAAAAACTACCTACTTGTTTCTATTCTAGTTTTTACTGTTTCATATCTCGGGCGACCATCTCCCATTTGGTTATAAGCACGTATGCTAATCACATATTCAGAAGACGCTTCTGCAATAACAAAATAGCAAATGATGCATTCAAATGAGGAAAGAAAAAAAAATTGTGTAAAAATAATAAAATTGCTCACCAAGATTTTCAATTGTGTAGAATCTTTGTTTTCCATCTACAAGCTTTGTATATACATCAGGGATTCCTTTGCCCCACCCAATTGTGTAACCTCTGACCATCACATTTTGATTACGTGGGGGAGTCCAAGAAACAGTAATAGAATTGGCACTTGGGCGAGCTTTAATAGAACTAGGTGGATCAGGAACATGGGATTCTGAAAAACATATTTTTGTGGATATTATATACTCAATAGTGTGTTAAAGATTAAAATAGCCTAATATCAATAATAAGATTAAATTACTTTGTAATGAGCTTATCTGATAATGCAAAAATAACAAACTATAACTAAAGTTAAGATTAGTTCATATTTTATCAGATATACTGAAAACTTATTAGATTTAATAGAACTGAATTAAGAAGGGAGAAAAAAAAAAAAAAAAAGAAAGCAAACTAGCAATATCTTAATTCATCATCTTTTGTAAGGAGGTGAAAAGATTTTGTATTAATAATAATATAATTTTCAGAATGGTATTATTTATCTTTTTTACTATATCAATTGATGATGAAATGTATAAAGGTCGTACAAATGAAAACGAAATTTTTTTTTTTATCCAAAGTGTATACAAGGAATTTAAAAATACTCTCCAAATGCGTTAATGCCGTAAGTTTGGGAAGAAAAAAAAAGAAAATAGACTCAGATAGTTTGGCCATGTAATGAGAAGAGATGAGGACTACACTGGCAAAAGAGCTATGAACATGAAAGTGGAGGGAAGGAAAAAAAAGAGGACGACCCAAGAGAAGGTGGCAAGATATTGTGGTCGAAGATCTGAAATCAAAGGGACTCAGAGGGGAGTGGACAGAGAGAAATGGAGAACACTCATCAAAAACGGCGACCTCACATAGAAGTGGGAAAAGCTGAAGATGAAGAAGAAGTTTATCTAATATTCGTATCCAATTATATTACAGGTACTCCTCATTTTACAACTGCTCACATTTATGACCATTATTAGATGACTTCCAATACTACATCCTAAGTGTTAAAATCTTCAAATTATCCTACAAACATAGCTATATCAGAAGCTAGTGAAATTTTTGAAGTTGACATAAATCCAAGTTTGAAGAAGTTATTTCCTTAACACATCTAACGTTTACCCAATCCTGGACCAGATATGTGTACTTTCTGGAAGTTTCAATGACTGTTTTTTTGTTTTCTTTTATTAATATAACTTTGTACCATTCATCATCAGTTTTATTCAATATTGTATTAAAAAAAGCTATAATTTTCTTCTCATTTATTTACTTTAGAAAGGGCCGGACTAGCAGCCAAAACTAAAGACCCGTGTTCCATTTAGAGTCTTTTAGGCATCTGCGACTTTTGGCCATCTCTTCTAACACTCGCACTCATTTCCCAATTAGAGACTTTCATGTGCACAATCTTTTGGGTGCTGTCAGGCGATTTTTCAAGATCTGACGAAGTTTGATTTTCAAGCGTTTTTCAGGTGTTGTTTTCAAAATCCGGTGCAATATCTTTCGCTCTGTATTTTGGGTAAGGTCTTAAACCAATTCAGATGGAGAATCGTAGCTGCCATAGCTGGTATTCACAGACATGGATTTTTCGTGACTTTTCCCTTGTGAATTTATTAATAAATGTTTAAAAAAATTTGATAAATCATTTATTTACTAAGTAGAACTGCTACAGTAATAAATTCAAAACTGTAATGTGATTGGAATGTTCAATATCCTTTCGAACACCATGTTTTCCAAAGTGACTCGACCAATAGGATCAAACCAGAGTCACCTGAAAATACCGCCTGATAACTGCTAAACGGAAAACAACCTTAAACACCGCACTTTTCAACCAACTTTAAAGGACACCCAAAAATCGCTGCACATTACAGTTCACTTACAAGTTGCTAAATGGAAAACAGGCATAACTCCATCTCAATATGTGGTATTGTAAAGCCTCTGTTCACTTCATTACGAAATACAATATGAAAACCTCTCCTCCAATGAATGATTATTTTTAAATGCCAAAAATTAATTATGTATATAATTTTTTATTAATTACAGTAGCACCAGCTTAATACGATTCTGAAGGGGCCATACAAAAATAATGTCTTAGGCGGGAAGGTCTAAAATATGAAAAAGGCATAATACTCTGTCATATTTTTTTTTCATTATTCTCTATGCTTAGCCATTGCAGGATGTAATTAAACTTAAGTCATATACATTGTCTTTATAAACATAAATACAGTATATGCAATCCATAAATGCAAACAAAATGAGCATCTAGTGAGAGCATTTTTACGTTAACTTTGGATATTTTTGACTAGCAACAATGGATAAAATTAATTAGAATAAAAACCTGAAGAGGGCGTATGCTATTTGGGAACATGGAGATGTGCAGATTCGGATATGCATGCATTCTGCCTTCAAAGTATGTATACACGGTGACGAGAAGGAGCATTATATGCGTGAAAACAATCATATTAAATAGGATAGATTGTATGAAAAATGTACTTAACTTTAAAAAAACTATGAGAAAAAAGCGCATATTTTGCGGAAAATCGTATTAAACAGATACTACTCCAAAACTGCTCCACAATCCTATCTAAGTTAAATTACAAATATATGCTGTATTATTTTTTCTATGCACATGTATTTAATTTTACTGATCATAAATTACCATCTAAATCATTTTGATAGGTTTCGATGACCATCCAATCAGTGACAGGACCACTGCCATTTACGGTTGAAGCACTAAGTCGAACACTATATTCGGCACCTCTTTCTAATCCTACAAAACAAAACAAGATTTATCAGCATTATCAATTTTTATTTTTATAAATACAAAATAAACAACTTTCAAAAAAGATTTAAAATCTCATTACCCGTTATAGCATATAATCTCCGATTTCCATCTGTTGTTACCGTTTCGCCACGTCTACTACCTTTTTGCTTATAACGTATCTTATATCCAGTGATCAGCCCATTTTGTTCTTCCTTTGGTGGAGCTTCCCATCTTACTATGACGCTCTAAATATTATAGAATATTACATAAAAATCTCAAAGGCTATTTTAATGCTGCAAAAACAATATTAATCCTTACAGTTGAACTTGCAGCTTCCAATGTAACGTTCTGAGGCACTTCTGATGGAACTGAAAAAAATTTTAGACAAAGAAAATCAACCTTTTGATTTACAAGTTTTACACAGGTTTGTTTTTAAATTAAAATGACCAGTCAATGTTAAGCAACTTCTGAACTAGCATCTGAAAAACATTCTTGTAGTTTTATTAACGATAACTAAACAAAGGAGAAAAATGCTACCTACCATCTGAATAAGTACGAGCAGTGACTTCATCCGTGCTAATGCCTGGACCATTTTCATTATAAGCAATAATCCAAAAACTATATTCTGTATATTTTTTTAAGCCACGTATTTCATATTGTAAATTATTTGTCTGCATTTCATGTTCATCTGATTTGCCAATTTCCATATAATACAACTTGTAGCGCTGAATTGGGCCGTTTCTATGATCTGGTGGTTCCCACTGAACTAAAATGGAAGTTGCACTTGTAGCAAGGGCTAGCAGGTTCAATGGTGGTCCGGGTACATGAACTGAAACCAATAAATGTTTTTATTTATTTATTTATTTACAAATTATTTAATATTAACTCTTATATCTTTTCTTTTTTTACAATGAAAAAGAACAGTGAACTTCTTAAGATTCAAAGTGATCTTACCATGCTCCATAATGCATGAGAATTTGTTAATAGATAATCTTGTGTGTTAAAGAAATCAAGCAGGAAGGTTTATTAAAATTCTGTATGCCAGTCAATACTTTTATAATTAAATTCTTATTCACATTTATACCATCTCGTATTAATATCGATATACACTGAAGTGCCAAAAGTCATGCGATATCTATTCAATGTCGTGTAAAACTTCCTTTTGCCTGGCAAAGTGCAGCAACTCGATATGGAATCGACTCTACCAGTCAGCGTAAGTTCTCAGAAGAGATGTTCAGCCCTGCAGTCTCTATGGCCACCCACAACTGCGTGAGTGTTGCAGGTGCATACTCTTGTGCACAAATGGATAGTTCGATAATATCTCAAATATGTTCTTTGGGATTCATGTCTGGGTTCAATTCGTCAGAATTGTTAGAATGGTCCGGTGACATGGCGCATTGTCCTCTTGGAACATCCTATTGCTGTTAGGGTACATGAAGGCCACAAAGTACTGCAAATGGTCACCAAGCAACTGGACATAACGATTCCCAGTCAACGGTAGGCACAATTTGATTAGAGGACCCAAACCCTGCCATGGAAAGACACTAACATTGATGGAAGTACGACCAGTTTGCACCACAGTGCCCTCCTGACAACTTGAATCTGTAGCCCACACTCAAACCCTACCATCAGCTTGCACCAACACGAATCGTGACTCATCGGACCAAGCTATGTGTTTCCAGTCATCTAAGGTCCAATAAATATGGTCACGAGCCCAGGTGATGCGCAGCCGTGCTGTGAGTAAATGTACTCGTGTCGGTCTTCTGCTGCCATATCCCCATCAACGCCAAACTTCGCTACACTGATCTCATAGACACGTTTCTAGTATGCTCCTCATTAATTGACCTAGTGATGTGTGTCTGTTACGAAGGACCTTTCCGCTAGTCACGAGCATTTAGAGACTTTAGTTGGCCACTGTACTGTCTATGGCGGAAGGTAATGCCTGAAATGAGGTACTCTCTGCACATCTTTGACACTGGATTGAGGAATATCGAATGCCCGCACCACTTCAGAAATGGAATGTCTAATGGGTCTAACTCCAACTACCATTTCGCATTCATCTGCTATGATAATTCTTGCAGTGTAGCCATAATCACATTATAAGAAGTTTCAGACGACTGCTAATAGTCGAAATGATAGCACTGAAGTGATACCAGAAAATTTGCAGATGACACTCCCATGACTTTTGGCATTTCAGTTTAGAACCCATGGAACAACAAAGTCTTTGATCATAATTGCCTAAAAATGTATTTAAAACGAAAAGAACAGTATAAAAATAGATAATTATTTACGCATTAAAAATAGTTGTCAGTCACATGCACAATGCCTCAACAAATAATAGAACATGACAAATAATCAAATGACACATAAAGTTAGATTGTGCTTTCGGTATTCTTACTTTCGGGTTGAGTTTCCACAATCAATTCTTCTGAGCTTTCACCGGGTCCATGTTCATTGTATGCAACCACACGGAAATAATATTTTGAAGCTGGACGTAGACCTTGTATATTAATTTCTTCTAGCCGTTGTCGAGATGTATTTGCAACACGTTCCCTTTAGAATCACAATATTGTATATCACTCTATGAAGCTATATTTGTTACACTGAATACATTTCAAAAAGCACTTCAATGTTAATAAGAAACGATTTAATCATATTAACGTACCTTTGAGAATTTTCTTGTCTGTAAAATACAGAATACACAACTAATTTTCCTTTCGCATTTTCTGGTTCTCGCCAAGAAAGTGTCACAAATCGTGTTGAAATTATAACAGCAGTTAAAGCTCTCGGTGCAGAAGGTCCAACCTCTGAATCTGGCGCTCCACCTAAATTAGCATCGATGTATGGTGTAGTGACTGAGGTAGTAGGCAGTGGGACGTCTATGAAGGGCATTCAGCACACAGGCAGGGATAAAATGGGGAAAAAATTGCAAGCAATAAAAATATACTACAAAAAAACCATGCTGAAATAAATTAATTTAATAAAAACAACAAATAATAAAAATAATAAAAATTTCAATTACTTTACAATAAAACTACTTTTTTTTCTAGTAGTAATTTCAAAACAACATGACAAACATTACTAAAATAATTCAATCACTATAGATTCAATAAAAATGAGGCAGTAAAATAAAGCAGGTTTAAATATGTCTAATAAAATATTAACAAGCAAAAGCAGCAATAATGCAATTTAAAAAAAAAAAATAAAAAAAAAATAATCAAAAATAAAAAAAAAAAACATGCCTCATGCAGCTCCAACATTTTTTTTTGCAACATTTTTACAATTAAAACAAATTAACACTGTATCACACGCAAAACTTTTTTTTAAAATTTCTAACACTTTTACATATATTAGTATATAGAATATATACAAATATAAAGGTCGTACAAATGAAAACGAAAATTATTTATTTGATCCAAAGTGTATACAAGAAATTTAAAAATACTCTCCAAATGCGTTAAGGCATTTATCCCACTGTGTAACAAGGCGTGTAATTCCTTTATGGAAGAAGTCTTTAGGTTGCGTGTGGAACCATT
The DNA here is from genome assembly GCA_023313115.1 of Rhysida immarginata. Lineage (NCBI taxonomy): Eukaryota > Metazoa > Arthropoda > Chilopoda > Scolopendromorpha > Scolopendridae > Rhysida > Rhysida immarginata. The sequence goes on from JAHWFO010027233.1 coordinate 904,293, forward strand.
CCAAAACCTCTTCCTTCACTTCATCGTCCGCCTGGTCTACCGTTGCTTTCAAGGTGTGAGGACGCACGTTGTCGTGGAGAAGAAGCACTCCTTCTGTAAGAAGTTCAGGACGCTTGCAGTTGATGGCCGCGCGCAGTGCCTTCAATGTTTCCCCATATCGTGCTGCGTAAACTGTGGTGCCTTTTTCAACAAAGTCCAGTAAAATCGGGCCTTTGTGATCAAAAAACACGATCAACATCATCTTCCCCATGCTGTTTGCGATTGCTTTTGATTTTTTCGGGGTGGTGACCCATAATGCTTCCATTGACGACTTTGACGCTTGCTTTCGGGCTGGAAACGAAAGCACCAAGTTTCATCCCCTGTAACGATTCTGTCGAGAAAACTCTCTCCTTCCTGTTCATAGCGAGCCAAATGTTGCAGGGACATGGCCATTCGAACTCCGAATTGTTCTGATGTCAACTGATGCGGGACCCATTGTGCACAGATTTTTCTGTAGTGCAGATGGTTCCTGATAATGGAGTGAACAGTTCCACGATTAAAGCCAGTTTTAGCAAACACAACATAGATTGTCACTCTTCTGTTTTCCTTTAAGACAGCATCAATTTTGGCTTTGGAATCATCCGTGATGACGTGCTTTGCTTGTCCAGGTCGTTGATCATCTTACAATGATGACCGTCCCTCCGAAAATCTCTTGCTCCGTGCCCAAACACGAGTGAAGGTTAGGCAGTCATTTCCATAGATGTTCTGCATACGACGATGAATTTCAGAAACTGAAACTCCTTCACATGTCAAAAAACGAATTACTACTCTCTGTTCCTGTTTCGTTGACTCCATTTTGTTGTTTGGACGAAGCTTCGTTCCTTCTCACGTGATGCATTACTTGCAACCTATTGTTCAATTTGCACGTGGGGTTTCGCAGTTGTTGAAAACAAAAACTTACGATCCTACACGTCTTTATTTTCCCCCCCACACAAATTTTCATTTTCACTTGTACAACCCTTATATATATATTTGTTTTCAGAAATAAAAACTTGATCTTAAAAAAAAAACTGAAATATTTCAAGTACAGTGCTCCCCCCCTTACTTGGGATTCCCTAATTTAGAATTTTCCTGATCTAGCTACATGTATTTTTCCATGAAAGTCAAAATGGCACACAAGATTTTACCCAAGAAAATTCTAAAATGGTGACGACTATTTCTATTTCCAAAGATCAAAATGTTTGAATTTATTCGATTTCAATATAAAACGTGATTACAAAAGAAAATCCCAACTTTGTAAAGCTATATCTCCGCAGCCAAATAACTTATAGCTTCATTCCACAAATCGTTATAAAGAGGAAATTCTAAAGTTTTATTTGGATGCTGAGAGATGTTGCTAGAGCGCCTTTTGTCACAAAAATAACAGTTTGTTTTATTTTTCTAAGTTTGCATAAACATGACAGACACATAGCAAAAGGCATTCTGTGTTAGTTATTGAGTTTGCTAAAACTGAATTGGTTATAACTGTTCAACGTGCATTTCACTGCAAGAAGCTGAATATTTTCTGAATATTAACTGTTCAACCCCCTGCGAATATTTTCTGTAGGGGAACATAAAAAATCATCTGAGCTTTCCACCAATGCTAGCCCAAGATTGACAAACTCAAAACCAGAATAACTGCATCCATCCAAACTCTAACTTTAGACATGCTGTAAACTGTGTGGGATGAGTTTGATTACCAAGTAGATATATTCGGGCTTCTCGTGGCGGTCACAATGAACACTTATGAACTTATGGTATTCAAAATTAAATTTTAAAATGTAGTTTTTGAACTGATTAATCAATCAAGACTGTAAGTTTCTTTGTTTTGTAAATATGGCCTTTCAAAGTTGTGATATTCTTTTATAACCACCCTGTATTATACTGAAACACATATTTTGCAGGAGTTACTTACTTACTTACTTACTTTTCAAACCCGCTTATCCGTTAGGGTCGCGGGGGCAGCAGCCCTATGGAGGATCTCCAGCGATCGCGATCTTCCGCCATCAGGCGCATGTCCTCCCTGGTAATATCCAAGCGACTCAAACCCAGATTCTCCATGTAGTCTAGCCACCTGGTTCTAGGCCGGCCCCTTGGTCTCTTACCCACCGGCTTGGAAAATAACAACTGCCTAGGAAGACTAGTGTGCGGCATCCATATCACGTGGCCATACCAGCGCAACTGAGATCTCTCAATGTGGAGAAGTAGCGGCTTAACACCTAAAGATTTCCTTATTGTGCTGCTGTACACTCTATCTAGTAGGGTAACACCTGCCACACCTCTCAGAAATCTCATTTCGGCCGCTTGTACCCGCGATCGCACTCTTTCGGTCATTACCCAAGCCTCATGACCATAGGTGAGAATGGAGACAAAGATAGATTTGAAGACTGAGAGCTTGGCTTTGTTACCCAGCTCGCATTTTGTTACCAGGAGTTGATAAATAAAATTATTATTGGAAAAAATCCCATTCATACAGATCATAAAAACTCTCAAAAATACAAATAGATGCCTATCTCAATTTTTTTCCATGTTGGCATGATTCTGTTCATGTGTAAAGTCAGAGGCTTAACACATTGTAACATAATTAAATTCCAGGCATTTTTAGAATTACAGTATCTCCAGCTGGAGTTAGAGTGGGTGAGACCTGGCATTGATATAACTTAATCACGACAGGTATTGATGCACATAGAATTAATGAGATTTTCTCCTTAACCATGAGGTCACCAGTTCAGTTTAATATTCACACATTATTTTTTTTAAATTCAAGCTGCAGCAATATTAAACACAACTTAATTTGACTACCATATAAACAGTGAACTTATGTTATAAAATACTCTATAATTAAGATGTAAACCAGCCATGTTTACACCTCTCTGACTGGCCAATTCAGAACTTCCAGTGCTCCACTCACTCAAATTCTTGCTGGACAACCTATAGTGTCTGATTCTACATCAAGCAAGCTTCAAGGCAATGAGGCTGATTCTGCAAGCAAAATGCCAATTAAGCTTGATTAAGCTAATTCTAAATTAACTCAATTTAGAATTCCTAAGTTTGCCCTCCCTCCTTTTCGGAAGGAGGCTCATCCACCATTTTAAATTTCTCCAAGCCTGAAATTCCGAGCCAGCACAAACTTGAAATGCACAAGGCCAACTTCAGGAGGGAGCACTGTATTAGAGAAGACGTCTTTCGACTTTTATTAAAAATTGGCAGTTATTAAAATATTAGTAATTTATTGAATTGCTTGAGAAAGGTGTGTAAATTTTAAAGTAAGTATTAGTTTCACAATAGTAATTTACAGCTATTGCTTTTTTCAATAAGGAATCTAAAATTTGATGACACTATGTAAGAATAATGGAGTATTTGTTTTATTCTCTTATCTTATTTTTACTGAAGTTCAAATTTTTTTTATAATAAAATGAAAAGCAACAGCTTCATTCTGAAGTATTTTTCTGAACAACAAAAGGTTTCAAAATGAAAATTAAGTTTATAAGATACTCAGTTCTAAAAATAATTAAACTCTGCTCTCAGTTTAATTATGGAAGATGAACAGTGTCAAATTCACGTAACTTCAATTATCAAAGCTACTGAAAACCGTGCTTGCCCTTCTTTAATCAGAAGTTTAGGTGGTAAATCATGAAACTATATATACTTATATACAGTAATGCTTCGTTATCTGCGAGGGTTTGGTTCCCGAAAACCCCCCGCATATACTGAATTCGCGGATAACGGGACCAGAACCTTATGAGAAACCAGGGATTAACGGATGATAAGTTGCCAGTCGACTCAAACTTAGAAGCGATTTTCTTCGTTTTTCTTTATTGTGCGAACAGTGGATTCGTTTATTCCAAATATTCGGCTAACATCAGTCTTGCTCTTTCCTTCAGTCAGCATGACCTAAAAGCTTTGAACATACGAGGGGTGGTCATAAAGTCATTACAATCGACATGAAAGAATGATGCTTTTGAAAATTTCTGGTGCCACTGTTAAGCGACATCCCTCGAGTGCTGGAGGATACAAAGTGGCATTTGATGCAATACAATTAAACACCGCCAGAGTGTCAAAAGCAACACGGCAGAGCCCGTTGGAAAACTGGAGGTGCGAGCTGTGATGAGATTGCTGCATTTGAAGGGGAACAATGCCAAACAAATCCATGAGGAGTAAGTGGCCGTTTATGGTGACAATGTCCCATCGTACGAAACAGTCCCCATGTGGCATCAAAATTTCCAGTGCAGCCAGACAAGCATAGAAGATTCACCCCAAGCGACTTCTTCCTCTTCCCTTGCCTAAATAACCCGCTTAGTGAACGGCACTTCCAAGATGACAGCAAGATCATCGTCGAGGTAGAGCAGTTCCTCAAAAGACAAAAGGAGGACTTCTATAAAAGTGGCATCCAGCAAGTCATCCATCGTTAGGAAAAGTGTGTGGACCTGGGAGGTGAATAGTGGAGAAGGATTGGCACTACCACTGTGTAGCGTCATCCTATCTCTTAGTAAAAGACTGATTGTAATGACTTTACAATGGCCCTCGGATTTTCAAGCGACAAAACCTTTTTTTTTTTTGCTCGTTTCGCACAAAGTGGATTGACGCTGGTCTTCTTTTTCGAAGCCGTGATAAACTTTGAAATGATGTGTGTTTGCAAACAGAAGATTCATAAAATGCCACTGATACTGTTTACTTGCATTGAATACTTTTTCCCACTTGAACATAGAGAAATTCTCTAAAAGAGAGGAAGCGAAAAGAGGAAGCCTGGTAAAATAGATCAGGAGAAACGCAGATAAGCGAAATTCCCACTGTGTATGAAAAAAAGGTATACAAAAAATATGACGCGAATATACGAAACCGCGGATGGTGAACCTAAGGACACCGAGGGATTACTGTATATAAATACACTGCAATTCTATTTAACTGATTTTTCATCAAAGTATTTACCATAAACAAAATTAAGATACATAAAATAAATATTGTAAAATATTATAAGGAAAAATACATAGAACACCAGTCTTGTTTCTGGATGCGCTCGTCAGAAATGAAAAAAAAAAAATTTGCTTGAAATAGAATATATTTCCCAGTGTTATTTGAAGATTATCTAATATAGTGTGTCAAGGGAGAAAAAGTTTGTTTCAAAATATTCATCTGGCTTATTCATTCTTATAAGAAAAAGAAGTTTTCTTGTTATAATATAATATTCATTTGTTAGCAAACAGGCTTTAGCCTTGGGGCCAACATCAATGCTGTATTATTGGTCTATAATTTTAAATAATAGAAAATAAAAGATTGATCATTACAGTTATAATAAACCATTAAGGAATGATATAACCAAGTACCAAAAGGTTAAACTAAGCCATTTGCGGAACCATTTTTAACTGCCCTATCATTTTTTCGACTATCATTGATTTTACATTATATTCATTCATGGCACATCATTCCAAGTTATTTGATATATCACATGTCATATGTTAGCATTGAAAGTTCCAAGGAACCATAATGGTTCCACTAAACCAGGTTCCTTGGAACCATTTTCAACGACTATCATTAATTTTACGTTATATTCATTCATGACACTTCATTTCAAGTCGTTTGATATATTACATGCCATATTTTGGCATTGAAAGTTGCAATGAACCATAATGGTTCCATTAAACCAGGTGCCTTTGAACCAATAGCGACTGTCAATGATTTTACGTTATATTCATACATGACACATCATCCCAATTTGTTTGATATATTACATGACATATCTTATCATTGAAAATATTTTAGGGTGTCATAAGGGTACCATTAGAGCACGTGCCATTGTTTCGATTTCAACCACTTTCAAAATGGTTCATTCCCGGAACCAATTTATTAACTGGCGAAAATAGTAATGAATAACCGCTTCTATCTCGTCATTACGATTTGTTTGATATATTCCTTAATATATGTTCCAATTGAAAATTGCTTGGCGGGAAAATTGAGGTACCATTTGTGCACATGCTATTGAACTGATTTAAATAATATTTTTGACTGGTCTATGCCATGTACCATATTCATCGACTGACATTAGATCTCGTACAACTGAACTAGTTTCAACCATCTCGAACTTATTAATATTCGCTATATTCATTCATGACTCATCGTTACAAGTTCTTTGATATACTATATGCCATACTTTAGCCTTTGAAAATTTCTACGGGATAATGGCTACTTAAGAACACCAGTGAACCATTTCGACCATCTTCGAACTAAATTTATCACTTGGCTAAACAGTATTTAATAGCGTTATGTTCGTTCATGACTCGTCGTTACGAGTGGTTTGATATGCTTATTATAGCTTAGCAATGAAAATTTCTAGGGGATATCATAAAAGTTCAATTAGAGTGCGTGCCACTGTACCAATTTCAACCATCTTCGAACTCGTCCATGCCATTTCCCATATCTATCGATTGGTGAAAACAGATTTTTAAAATCTTTCATACTTTCCGAGAAAATCGAGTTACGGACGGACGGACAAGGCCAAAACATAAAGTATCTTTCGGTACTTAAATGATTACAACGATATAAATATAGGGATATACACGGTGTTTTCAAAAGGTTCCAGGACAGTTGCCCGTAAAATACTACAAGTGGCACCATCTCTGCACAGCAAATGGAATCACCAACAATGACCTTGGGCCAAACCCGATGAGGTTTCATTCAGTTTTAACAAGTTCTGATTTGTGGGCATTCATTCATATAAAGTGTGTTTGTGTGCTCTTGTCATCGTGTGAGGCCAGAATTGTTGGACAGTGGAAAACGGTGGCTGTTGCACAACAATGCACCATCTCACAAGTCCATCATTGTGCAGGAATTTTTGACGAGAAGGAAGGTTGTGAACATCGACCACCCCCTGTACTCTTCTTTACACAAAGCACATCGTACGGGTGTGGCCCAAGGTCCGTCGCTGTGTGACTCCATTTGTCGTGCAGAGATGGCGCCACTTGTACTTTTTACGGTCGGCAGTCCTGGAACTTTTTGAATACACTGTGTATGTATTGTGTAGAAAATAGAAACACATAAAAAATTTCTTGGAAGTATTGTCGGAATGGTTAAGCAGATGCACCGATGATGGTCCCAAGGCCAAAAGTGATTTGCTAAAAAATAGATATGTCTTAATGAAAAAACGTCTTCCTTATCATATAACGATTAACAACATGACTCCAATCCTCTCTATTTTAATTACTAGACTCATTACTAAGATTCCTCTCCCCAGTTATGATGTTACTACTGCAGATATAGAAAAATTCAAAAATCTGAAAAAATATAGGTGATGCCAAAAGTTATGGATAAAAAAAAAATTGCCGATAACATTGAAAATTCCCAATTATACATCATTTGACTCCCTTAATGCTTTTAAAATATTAATGACGAATGTTCATTTTATTAAAATGTAAAGTTTAGAACGAATCCTAAGAACTAGGGCTATTTTACCTACACTTTTAAAATTCTGATATTCATACAGTTAATTACAAAAAAATATTTTCTTTGATTAAAAACAGCTAATGGTGTTTAATACATGCTTGTTAATATGCAGCTGTTTTAAAAGGATCAGCAGGTTTTAAGAAAGCTTAAAGAAAGCTGACAGTGTAATTCCCTCACGAGTTAAAGCCAAGAATTTTAAACTATGATTACAAATAGACCTGACATTTAAAGTTAACAAAAGCAATTGATGCAAAACAAATCTAAATTTTTTTATATTAATATATAAAATTTTTCTTCCTTCTTTCTCTTACCTGGTTTTAGAACTACAAGTTGAGCACTTGCTTGAACGTTGCCAGCAGAATTTTGTCCAAAACACTGGTATATACCAACATCAGTACTAACAACACCCAATATCCTTAAATTATAACCATTAACCAGCTGGAAGTATTCACTTTCAATTATAAGGTCACCATTTTTTATCCACTGAACAGTAGGCTCTGGTTTACCGTATATTTGGCATTCAAATTCAATGTCTTCTTTTATTTGAGCGTAAGTGTTTTGTGGCTTTTTTACAAAGCGAGGAGGAACTGAAATATATACATTAAAATAAAAATGATCAATGAAATTTAAACATTAATAACTACAATGCAAAGCAACATTAAACATAATACACTAAGTTTTGATAGCAAAAAATTAATTAAGCACTATTCATTTATAACAGAAATATTTAAACTTAACTTTCAAATAATCAACAAGAATCATCTTGCCTCAGGGATATAGCTACACTGGGTGGTATTGGTTGCGTGCGACCAGTACAATTACATGAAAGGTCATTTGAAATATGCATTACATGCTGCAGCCTTATAAGGTATCAGCAAGAATTAAGACTAGTAAAAACCTGTTATAAACACTGGGTACACCAAATGGAAACTAGCCACGACCCTTGTTGAAATGCAAAATATGTCGCTTTGCTTTGAAGAACTAACCAACACTCATCAATTTCTACCTAGATCCCTCTTGCCTCTTGATGATATCGAAGAAAACATGCTATTGTTGGCCGATATTAATGTTTAATTAATCACAATTTAAGGTAATTAAGATCTAAATACGGGGCTGTCATATGTTCTGATAATTGAATTCCTGCATAGGAATATCTTTGTTTCTATGAAGTTAATATTTACTTCACATAAGTTGTATGAATAAAACATAACTTGTTAGAACAACAATAAGTTTCCTTAAGAATATTTTCTACTAGGTAACCACAAAAGTTCTTGCCATTTTTATGTTGCCATAAAAGGAAGTGATAGAAGATATGCAAATGAGTGTACAGCGTGGTCCAAAATCTGTCAGGGGGGAGCAGGAAGGTTAGCCTGTACAAATACAGGGCTGTTGGGCATTCACATCAATCACATCCCGTGCAGAAGTGAAGACAAATGGAGGTATCGAAGGAGATGGTTAGGTGTTGTTTGCTTTATGACTTCAAGGTGAGCTTGTCAACAGCAGCATCAAGTCGCCGAATATGTCTTGCATTTGGGGATGATGCTGTGAATGAACGCACCGCAAGGCATTGGTTCCAGAAATTCAGGTCGGGAGAATTTGCCATTTCTGATGAACCCCGCAGTGGTCGACCACAAGCATTAGATGACCAGGCCCTGAAAACGGTCATAGAGGAGGACAGCAGTTTAACATGTGGTGAACTGCCAGACGGTATCAGGTTTCTCATGAAACGGACGTCGCCTGCACAGCCTAGGAAAGATGTAAAAGTTGAGCAAATGGGTGCCCCACACATTGTCGGAATCAACAAGTGACAGCCTGCATGTCGTTGCTTTCTCGACATTGTAACGCACCCATATTTAATCGAATACTTACCAGTGACAAAAAGTGGGTCCTGTATGACACTCCTAAGCGTTCCAAACATTGGTTATCACCCAGGGACACCATGCCTCACACCTCAAAGCCACCCCTACACCCATGCAATTTCATGCTCTGTGTCTGGTGGACTAGATGGCAAATGGTTCACTACGAGCTGCTATCAACTGGCCAAACAATCACTGGGGACCTGTACTCCCAGCAGTTGGAACGTGTGCAACAGGCACTGCAGCAGAAGGAGCCAGCATTGGTGAATCACAAAGGGGTACTCTTCCTTCATGACAATGCCCGGCCACATGTGGCCAGGGAAACTATAGAGTGGCTTGGCTGGGAAACTTTGTGTCATCCACCTTACTCACCAGATCTTGCTCCAATGAATTATCACCTTTTCCATTCTTTGGACAACCATCTTCGTGGAAAATCCTACACCAATGATACAGACCCACGAAAGGCAAAGATGCAGAAAATCCTATAGACTTCTTTGAGTCCAAGACCGGCAAATTTTACAGCCAGGGGATTGATCAACTGGAGACACATTAGCAGAAGGTGCTAGATGCCAATGGGGATTACTTTGGGGATTAGCGATACGCTACTTTTTGTGTACATCATTTTGTTTTCTGGAATTAAAAATGGCAAGAACTTTTCTGGTTACCTGGTAGTTTGAATTATTTCCAAGAAACAGGGTGAATATAAAGCCTTTACCTGATAAAGAAAATTAATAATAATAATAATAATAATAATAATAATAAAACTGTCATATACATAGATACGGTTTTTTGTATTACGATCTCCATTTCAAAAAGTTATTAAACTGCTGATACGGTAGGAGCCGAAGCGATATAGGTGGTGCTAAACATTGGTCATATTGAAAACGGCATCTATGAGAGAGAAAGCTCAATGCGTTCCGAGTACCAACCATGGGTTATTTATCAATAGGACGGTGCCTCGCCACATTTGGCATTATGAGTTCGTGAATTCCTCGATTCAACGTTTCCCAACCGATAGTTTGGAAGAGATGGTCCTACAGCATGTCCCCCATGTTATCCGGACATAACACCCTTAGACTTTTTCCTGTGGGGATATGTTAAGGATGAAATGTTTGCTACACCAGTCCTGGATGTGAACACATTAAAGGCAAAAGTAAGCGGATGTTATTTGATGCAGTTAAATTCTTCTGTATAAAAACACCGACCTATATGAACAAAAAAACTATCCAAATTTACTCACGTTTTCACCCTCTGTCAAGTTATTACTCTCAAGAAATTCTCCACGTTCACTTACAAGACATATTGAGACACCTATAACAGAAGACATGCTGGCGAATACATGGTGAGAAATTGAATATCATCTAGATGTTCTCAGAACTATGAAAGGTGCACTTTGTTGAAAGTGTACTAACGATGTGAAGAAACACTTTTTGAGATGAAGATCAAAATACACAAACTGTATGTATCTATCTGAAACACAGTTGTTTTTTTTTAATAATTTTCTTTATCAGGTACAGACTTTATGTTCACACTGAATATTTAAACTTCATATATATTCTTCGAAAAATTTATAATGTGATGACAGAACAGACTACTATACTTTCTATTGTCTATTAAATTTTCATTTTCTTCCTTGTCTTTAAGAGAAAAACAAAGTAATACAGGTAGTGTGTTTTATGTGGTTCACCACTACATAAGAATTTTGTAGTGTGATGTTGTTAATAAATTTTTATATATGTTTTTCATATAATTAAATTTAATTATATATAATTAAATAAAATGCTGACAATTTATTATAATAGTCAACTGAAATTCTTATATTAGCAACTTTAGTTTTTTTTTATGTGATTAATTACCTTGAACTTCCAAATCTGCATTTGCATCCACAGAATCTTCGTAATTCTCTGCTCTGCACATGTACACACCCTCATCATTTTCCTGAATATGTTCAATTTGTAAGCTGCCTGTTCCAATAACTGAAAACCTGCTGTCTAAATCACTATTTAAAAAGAAATTTATTATTTTAAAGGATATACCAAAAAAATGCAAGAGTCACATAAGAAATAACATTTCATTGTCTCAAATACTGAAGAAATTCTCTATAATTATTCCTAACAATTTGATAAAAAAAATACAGTAAAATCCCGTTACAACATACTTCAATTTATACGTTTTTCCGTGGTGTACGTTATTCTGAAACTGGGAAGGGGGTAGGCTCGTGAACAATGCATACATGCATAGAAAAACATAAGAAAACATGAAGTGTAGCATTTTATTTTATTCAATACAAATAGAGAATACACGTAGTATTCAGTTGATTAATTTTTCTTAAAAAATCTGTAATGACTGTCTGCTTTCTTTCCATAACTTCCCTCCCCAAAATATTCTCCATATCTGACATTGTGAAGTGAAATGAGTCTGGTGCACCGATTTGCTGTGCAAAATAATTACGTAAACTTTTTATAGCCTCCATTGTTACAAAAGCTGAGATGGGCGTTACCTCTGGTTCTAAATGCCCATTTTCATCTTCGTCTTCCTGATCACTTTGAATTTCATTTTGTTTTTGTCCTAGGCCCAGAATCTCTGAATCCGTGAACTCAACAGTGGTGTAGAGATTTCCGGGTTTGTATATGCTACACTGACCAACCAATTGGCATAAGTGATGACGTATCAACCAATAGGAGCAAGACATTCGAACGATGAAGTGATAATTTAACCAAGGGAACGTAAAATTAGTATGTTATTCTGAAATGTACGTTAAACTGAAACTTTTTAGCATTAAAATACCTACATTTCGGCTGGGGATTTTAAATTTGTATGTTATTTTGAAATGTACGTTAAAGTGAGGTACGTTGTAACGGGATTTTACTGTATTACATAAATGCTTCACTGGTGGCATAACCTTATTAGCCATATGCATCTCATGTACAACATGCAGATTCCTTCATGAAAGAGTAAAATTATACACTATACTTCACCATAGTCTTACACCATAATTACTGTATTTTCTCACTTTGAAGACAGGTTCTTTTAGAGGCCAAGATTTGAGGCCTCATCTTACGTAATAGAGGCCGGGTCATATGATCACAGCCATAAAGAGAAAGTGAAAACGTTCTGAATTTATGGAGATGAGGATATAATCTCAGAAGAGGAAAATGATTCAAAATAAGATACATTACATATACTGTAATTATAATTTTAAGAAAAATGTTAGTGTATCAAAAAGTTATGTACATTACATTTGCAAAATAAAGGAATATATAAAAAGAATAGGCCTGGTTTCAGTTATTGACCCGAGGTGACAGAGCAAATTTTAATTTTTCTCCACTCGGCCCTTTTTCTTCTTTCCACCCAAATGATAAAAAGTTTGGAGAAAACGCTGCTACTTAGAAGCAATCCTATCAATGGCATTTATGGGACGAAGGGAATAAGGAAGCATTTCTGACACCCAGTTCATTGGCAGACAATGTTTGTTTAGTTCTGCTCTTTATAATCTAGAAGTTTGTACAAGTGTTTTTGAATACCCCTATATGTCAATTAACACAACAATAAGACATATATTATTCTAGAGAAAATCTTAATACCAGTAATTACCAGAATGATAATAATGAGCAAGAATAAACTTACGCCATATCAATAGTTGCACCATCTTTCAACCATATTATTCGAGGACGAGGGTTTCCATTTGCTGCGCATTCCATGGTTACACTAGAGCCTTCAATGGCAATCACACTTTTAGGTGTTGCGATAAATTGTGGTGCAACAATTTTATTTGCATTAGCTATTAAGGACAAACAGGAAACATTAAAAATTTAAGTAAAATAAAAATATATTCAATTTATTATTAGAAACAGATGGTTAAAACTAATCAATTTACTAAAATATATGAATTACGTATAAAACTGTTTAAAAATCTCCATTTGTTACAAATCAAACTAAAACTAAACATTTAAAAATCATTTCCAAAAATAATCCCATTTATTTCATTAAAAAAATGCCTTCTGAAATGGATTTACAAGTAATTCTCATGTAGGAAAAATTTAGTTATAAGAAAATTAAGCATAAACCTTCAAATTCGCTATGAGAAAATTAGCAAACACAATTACGTACATTGCCTCACAGAAAAAAATACAACAAGAAAATTTACTATAGCGAACAAAAATTACAGGGTATATTTAAATAGACAAGTATCACTAATGATCGCGGTTTTGAGTTTATTGTGTGATAAAAGGGGGACACGTTTATTAAGGTAATTTTTTTGACTTCCCTAACGCGCACATTCTTTTTTTGTGCTGCTACTTTGGCACAATAATGGCTGAGTAGTAAAAATGAGCGGAAGATGCAACAACTTGATTTGTTTATAAGAAGTTTTTCATAGGTTGGTTGGTTAGTCTCTACATCATACAATGGCAGAAACTAAACGTGATACAATGATCTTGAGTAGAACTGGAGATGGTGCATAGACGTAAGAAATGTGAATTGTCATAGAGGGCTGGAGAACCTAGATGAATATCTAATGTATTTGACAGGTAGTAGAAGTGGCCACACCATCTAAACTAGTGACATTTTGCCGTTGCAATCAAGTCATCTTTAGAGAAGATTGCCTCTAATAGCGAACCATTTAGGTCAGGGATGTCCAAATTTCTATCCGTGGGCAGCGTCCATGATGCGGATAATCTTCCTTCTCCCCCCATTGCACATTACGTTTATCAGTTGCTAATTATCATTTCGACACTATAAAAAAAAGAGGCAGTTTGCCATTTTATTTCCTTCATTTTAATGTGACAATTTCCTCAATGTCAGATAGAATTGTATTTTCTTTTTCCCGATAGGACACGATTGCATATTAAGCATTTAGAATCCGATAAGTGAACAATGAAGAAAAAAAAAGATTCTTCCACTCCGATTTAAATACTGATTCAGTGATTTTATGCTTTTTCGGAATGTGTGGCATGTTACGAGACGAAAAACAAGCAATTATCAGTAACAAAAGAAATAATGCCTCATTTAATGGAATCGCCCCCTAAAGTCTGGCAACACTGCATAAGAAAGACTATACCCATTCCGCTCCTGAGATTTGGACTATCTCCTCAGCTTTGCCCGTGAGCTTTTAATGTTGCACGCGGGCGACGGGCACGATTTGGACGTCCCTGATCTAAGTGAACGATTGCAAAGTTGTCAACCAGAAGCATAATATAGCAAGAAATTATTCCACCCAAGGAGGGTATAGGAAAGTAGCGGAAACCCTGAAGTCATATTTTTTTACCCCTTTATATGCACTTTTTAACTCCCCAATTTTTTAAATTAAAAAATTGATTTTCTTGAACGTAATATTTAGAAAACGTAAAAAAGCTCTACCTTCTCTCATTTCACATCATTTCCGATCAAATGACGTCTCACATGCCACATGTTGCCATAGTTCTAAACAGCAAGTGATTGCCACCCACACAACTCTGATCCCACTGGGACAATTTGACCCAAACTTCATAATAGTGTAGATCTTGCCCAGAGGAATCTGCGTATCAAATTTCACTCCTTTACAGATCTAAATACCACGTAGACTTTTTTTGGTCCTCTCTAACTCCCACCCCCATAACTCCGACCCCAGTGGGCCAATCAAAAACAAGTTAAATAGTGGAATAGGACATGCCTATGGTAAGTTACGTTCAGAATTTGAATTTTCTACAAGAAAAAATGTAGAAAATACGAAGGGGACAGATGGACATGTGAAACCAATAAGTGCTCCATTCTTCCGCTACTTAATAATTATAGCCTGCAGAATCGAATGAGCCCTGACCTATTTTACTGTGCATTCAGAAACTAGAAAAAACGATCACTGTAAGACGCTCATAGTCAATGTTGGCGTTTTTTTTTTTTGAGAGTTTTTCTGTTGTTTTTTTTTCCTTTCTTGTTTTGCTGTAATGTTGAGAGTTTTTGTATTTAATCATTTATTTTTCATATACTGTATATTGATTTATTACATTCTGTATATTTATTCTGAACTTTTATATTGATATTATTGTATAAAATAATAATAGCTATTAACACAACTTCCCTGAAGTTCAGAGGAAGGGATCTTCAGATATCTTTGTGTTTGCTTCTTAGTCTGGGAAGAAGCGTGGAATATAGCATAATTACGAGAGTTGTACAAAAAGTAAGGTTCCCATATTTTTTACAAGTAGAAAACATTGTTTATTGTTATTAATTTATACATCGTTGAAAAGCTTACACTGTTGTCTATTTTTCAACATAGTCTCCATTTTTTTCGACACACTTTTGAAGACGGTGCTCCAGCTTTTGTATTCCTAAGTCGAAGAAGTCTCCCGCCAATCCGTTGAGGAAGTGTGTGCCGTGGGAACCTTCAGGAATGCGTTCAACAAGTTCACGGACAGTGACCCTCCGATCTTTCAGCAGCTCACTGTTGATCTTCTGGGAATCGAATCCGAAACCGGCGGTCTTCCACTCCGTTCTTCATCGTGAACTTCCGTGCGACCCTCAGCAAAAGCCCTGCACCATTTTCGGACGTGCTGAACGGACATGCACTTTTCACCATAAACCTCAGTCAGTTGCCGATGAATCTCCACGGGCGGTAACTTCCTTGCATGGAGAAACCGGATTACTGCTCGAACCTCGCACTTGGCGGGAGCGGCGATCAACACTTCCATCTCTGACAACTGCCAAGCGAACACTGAGCGCCGTAGCGAATCGCTCGAGAGTGCGGGAACCACTGCGCACAGCACTGTTGTCGGATTCAGCCTAGCACCTTCCCTCGAGGCTGTAGCTCATTGGGAACCTTACTTTTGGTACAACCCTCATACTATAATAAGCACACTTGAAAGACATAATCGTCATGTGCAGAAGCAGCTTATGTCTTTCAATGATCTTCATTGAAACAAGGGCTGAAGATCCAATCTGCAGACTATAATGAAGAATCTTGTTTCTGTATCAACAATGATTATCATAGAGTAAGAGTCCAGAGAAATGTGGAAACCTGATGTCATACAGATCATCAATGTAGAATCATGTTTTTAGATGCCTCTGCATCAACAACCAATCACTCTATACCCTGTCTCAAGTTGAGAGTGACATCACGAGTGAAGCGGCTACAGTTCATCTGCATGAAGAAATAGTGTGAATAAATTTCTGTATAAAAAATTCAAAATTTCTGTCTGCATCATATTTCATATTTTTCTCCTCGATATAATAAAAAAGAAAATCGGCAGATAGAAAAGTCATTTGACGAAATTAAAAAAAAAAAAAAAATTAACTGTGTCAGGATACGATGTTGTGTGCCATGTCTAAAAAGCGATGTTTTTCAGCGACGTCATTTTCAACTGAAGCTGAGACAGGGTAGAGTGTCATAACAGGTACAATGATGGCACACTGCTACATCGATGAGGTATAACAGCTGTTTTCTCTTATCTTCCAAATGCTGTATTTCAACAAAATAACACAAAGCCATCAACAGCAGGCAGCCTTTGCAAAGTGTTTAGGTATTTCCTTAGCTAGAATGATCTTCAGATCTCTCTCCAATCGAGAATCTATAGGACATGATTGACCATTTACTGAATTCTCTCCTCTGCCCTTGAAATAAGGACAAACCACGAATTTTGGGTGATACCACGAGACACTGTTAGAGTGCTCATTGAATCAATGGTACACATGATTACCTAATGTACTGTCTACAAAGGGGTTCTATATTCAACTGTATATGAAATTTTTCAAAGTTAAAATCACTTCCTCAGAGCTTATTTCCCTGTCTAAGTATCAAGTTCCATCATATTTCGAGCATTCCTCCATTGTGTGGCATTTTTTTATTACAATAAGCAAATGTGTATTTATATAGAATGTCCGAAAAGTTTAATAATTTTTTCTTTTAAAATTTGCTGTAATTCGGAATCAATATCACCATTTAGCTATGGTTCTTCCCATTTTCAATGCTATAGGTTTTTATCTTGGTATGAAATGAACTGAGAGTATCTATTGATCAAAACATTGGCCTCCTTTCATCATCCAGTAAGGAAAAGGAAATTCTATTTTCAGAATTGATATTGGGCTATGAAAGAAGAATTAAACTGTTCTTTTAAATAAACTTTCAATTCTCTTAACTCAAAATCAGATTCTTTAAAAATAAATAAAACAGCTTTAAAATCGTGAAATAATTAAATTTCTCAAATTGATAAAATGACCACTAACACTACACTTAATTGTATCTTTATGCTTTGGATAGAGTAGATTTTCTAATTATTGGGAAAGGATTCAAAAAACACTTTTTTCAATAAGTTACACGTTTTCAAATAAGAGACCTAAATTAAAAAGATATTATCTTGAATTACCTGCATTAGATGTAACATCTAAAGTGCCACTATCACTGGATCTGTGCCGTTCAATATTAGATGCGTTGCAACGATAACTTCCTTTATCAGGTAAGTCCACATGATCGATTTCCAGAGCACCACTGGGTAAAATTATCATCCGTGATTCGTCAAGCTGGAGCAGTTTCTCATCTTTAAGCCATGTAATAGTTGCCGCAGGAACACCTTGTACTGAACATGGAAATCTTACAGTTTGATCCGTAAAAGCGGACACATCTTGTGGTTGTTCATCAAAACGTGGAAGAGCTTAAAATGTTCAGATCAATTTAGTTATTAATAACGTTATAAATCAATTGTCTTATATTCAATTACATATTGACTATGTGAAAATTGTAATTAAATGAAAAACCACAGTACATTAGAATACATTAAAAAAAAAAAAAAAAAAAAAAAAAAGGAATGTTTGAAATCCAATGAAATGAATCTTATCTAATTAAAAAAACAACAACTTAGGGTCAATAACTTACATGCCACTTGAAGTTTTGCTGCTCTACTAACGATAATTCCTACTTTTTCTAAAGTTGCCTGACACTGATAAATTCCTTCATCTAAACGTTCATTACGTGTATGATGTATGGATTTGAAATGTAATGATCCATTGGATAAAATAGATCTACAATAAGAAATTTCAAAAAGAAAATTAATACAGTACATGGGGTGCATTCTTAAAAAAATAAGAGAATTATCTATGGATAATACAGTGTTCCTTCCAAACTTCTAGATTCTGAAACCCAAAAGAGCAGACAAGGACTTTCACATGATCGGTTTTATTAACAAAATTCTATAATGGTGACAATTATTTCGACTTCTCAAGATCAGAATATTCGGAATTATTCAACTTCATAACTCCCCAAATATACGGGGTGTTTCAAACAGCCAAATATCTGGAGAAATAGACATCGGATCAAAAAAACAACAACAAAAAAAACAGAACAATTCATAAAATGTTCGGTGAGGGTTTTATCGTACACCATACCTCAGTTGTTCAAATTAATGATGAAAAATAGGAAAGAAAATAGGTACGCCATACGGTTACACCTTAGGAAAGATAGTCCCAGCCTGTGGACTAGGTTACTGCTCTAACCAAGCCCTAAGGTCATGTAAATGGCAGTTCGCTTTCACGTTCACAATGGCGCATTTAGTTGGCGTGCTGGCGGTCTGAGCCAAAGATTCCTGGTTTGAATCCAGGCTGTGGAATTTTCTTTCCTATTTTTCATCATTAAAAAAACAGGTTTAATATTTTTCAAAAAGCTATCCAATAATACCAAACTCAACTCTACCCGACCCCCTTAGGGTGGGAGAGGAGGCAACTTTGAAATCTTAAATAGGAAAGAAATCTTTAATGGCATTTTCAGATTGTACACCACATTTGAGAAATGTTTTATTCTTGGTATTTTTTCAATTGATCCAACCGTTTAGGAGATAGAGGCACTGAAAGAATGGAACTTTTAAAGGTTTGAACCCTATTTTATCGGTGAAGACAAAGAGATAGAGGGTGGTTCTTCAAGACATTCCCATTCTACTGCTTGATGGTCTTTAAGAATCCAAATTAAGAGGTTGGAGGTCATGTTTAGTATCATTGGATAGCGTTTTTAAAAATATTAAACACGTATTTTTTGTTTTTTCGATCCGATGTGTATTTCTCCAGATATTTGTGTCCGTTACACTTTATTCGAAACACCCTGTATACTTCACAGCAGTTGAAAATGCGACATATTATGTCAGTTTTTGTTTTGTTTTTTTTTTTAAATCTAATTTTTCTGTATTGCCATTAATTTATTCACATTGGTTTTGGATTTTCTCTGCGTCTTATATTTATTTATTGATTGTTTTTCGTTTAACGATTGCCATTTCGCAAAAAATATTTAAGTGTTTTTTTTTTAAGTGAAATATTAGTAACGCCAACAATTAGCTCTCCTAAAGAGTTAGCATTGTTGAGAGAGATGAAATTCTCAGTATTTCTCAGATGTTGACTCGTTGGGCAATTGTTGCGTTTTTGTTTGTTGTTTTTTAGAATCTATGAGATAGAGAGATATAAATTGTTTTTTGATATATAGAGAAAAATTTCTTTTCAATTGGGATGGTCGTGATTTCTTTGGATGAAAAAACAAAAATATAGGTTTAAAGTAAGTCTATTCTTCCCGATGGTGTTTGTGTCGAGAAATGGGTCGTTTGATCAGCCTGCTCCGGTTATGCTGTAAAATAAATTGCAATTATGATTAAATTCATTTGATGATTGAAACCAGTTTGAAGTTTCAATGACGTTGTCTTCGTTCGTTTTACACCGTGAGTACCTCGGCCACGATGAACCGCTGATGTTCGTTTGTTCTGATTCACGCCAGTAGCTTTCTCCTTGATATCTTGGTAGCTTCAATGATTATTAAGTTACACACAGATAGCAAAGTCACAAAATGCGCAACTCTTTACTCATTCCATGAATTGTACAAGGTGTACCGGTTGATAATGCCGATTTAGTAATCAAAGAAAACATGATAATTTCAAGAGAAGCGTCGAAAGTGCTTTATTCCCAATCGCTAGCTACACATTTCCCCATCTTTCTGGTCATTTGTGGATACCATCCCAATAGAACTTTTCTTTTTTGAGACACCAGAGACCCACTTTTCCGCTACTTTATATGCTGTGAATTGCTGCTCAGAACGTGCGTGTGCCATCCATGGGAACAAATGGTAGGAAGGACCAAAGTTTGGTGCACGTAGTACAACACTCTTGTATAGTTTATGAATTCTCCAGAATTTTACACAATTTAGGAAATGTGCACAATGGTTTCTAATCATTCATGAATTGTATAATATTCTCTCTCTTGGTTTATCAACCCTAAAGGTTGGTTTGCTATCAAATTATATTGGCAGATCTAGGAATGATTAATACAATTGTACGAAAACGGTATCCCCCTATATCGAGAAGCAAGACACGATGTTTATTTGAGGCAGTGCTGAATCGTAATTGCAATTTGCAGCCACAGAATAAAAATACTTTCTCTGTCTCTGCATTCTGTGAACTGCATCTACAGGAACCGGTTCCCTGTATGAACAGCCAAGTACAACTTGCTTTGATACTTCCCAATGAGTTTTCCAATCGCAACAGTACAGTAGTCATAATGGCCAGTCGAGTTATGAGAACCAGCCTTCATAGATTATCTGTAATTATACAATACATGAAATGAGATGCCTGCCTCCCTGTATAATAGACACCAGAGATATTTGAAAGTACGACAAATTTCACGCGCCATTATAATGCATGTATTGAGACTGAAGGTCACCACTTTGAACTTTTTGCTTTCCAAATAATGCCCACTAGTTTTCTGATATCATTCCATCTGGTATGGGAACGTCATTTTTCCATAATCTCTTAATATTTCGTGGGCACTATAGAGTGACATAAAAGTCAGTTCTCCCAGAGATATAAATCAATAAACATATCGATGTCAAATTTGCAGTAGATACCCTTTAATCAATGCGACACCGATTGAGCCTACAGTAAATGTTCAAAGTGGCCACCATTCTCCTGCTTGCATAAACAAAAGCAACGGAAAAGCGTTGCAGCATGTCCTCCGGAATGGCACGGATTTCCGAGAGAATGTTTGCTTTCAGTTCGTCGAGACTTGACGAATGGACTGTTGGGATAGACCCGACCTTTTAAATATATAAATACAGGAAATAATCCAGGAAAGTCAAGTCTGGTGAATGAGGTGGCCAAATGGTAATGGGACTACCATGGTTAATTAGAACAATAGATAATCAACACTTCAATGTCTTTTAATTTGCCCAATTTGCTTGGGTTACACATGCCAGATGCCAAAATTGCCTAAGTAAATGCCTTTGTAAAGAATTTAATAATTTCTATATTAAAAAGAATATTCTATTTGCTTTTAGAGAATTATCCTTTTTGCTTTGATAACGGATAGTCTCTATCCAAAATGTCAGCTTTTTATTTTTATTTTGATTTTATTTATTATTTATTAATTATTATTTATTTATTTTTTATTTTTAATTAATAACTTATTATTTATTGTATTCCAGGGTTTTTGTGTCTCATCCTTCTCTCATATAGTACCAAATAATGGAAGCTGATATTATTTTAAATGTTCTGGGATGCTTTATTATGGCTTGTTCTGTTCACAGAAAGAAACACTACAGTGATACCTTGGTTAACCAAAACCATCATTATCCAAGGTGCAATTTCTCATAAGATAGAATTGGAAATCGATTAATTCATTCTGGATCCTCCCCAACAATCATAATGTATTAAATATGTAGAAAAAACTCATTCAAAATATGCATGATATATTGCCTATATGAATAAACACGCAAAAAATAAATGCTTAAATACTCATTTTCATCATAACCGCATTTATAACACATAAGATAAAGCACAGTACATTACAAGATATAATCATTGAAAAACGTAAACAGCTGATTCTCATGGGTCAAACGTATATGAGCTTCACCGCTATTCTGGATAGCTGTTCTCTGCATGTGGCTAGTCCAATATTAGATAGAGGTTTGCTGCCATGCAGGACAAAAAATATCTCCATATCAACTGATGAATGGAAACACATTAACCAAATTAAGCACATAATCAAGCGTTGTTATCCAAGGTATTTTTTTTCCATAGAGCCACTTGTCGTTAACCAAGCCTTTCATTAACCAAGGTACTACTGTATTGTCACTCTGCTAAAATTCTTTATATCGTCTATCATTTTATATATCATCTATCCCATATATACAAATCTAGTAATAAAAAACTCAGTATAAAATGACAGATCAAATATAGCCATGTGGTTTATTTTCAGAATCATGTGATGCTTATTGATTGAATATTATCAATAAAATTAAAGATATCTATGGACGGAAGGTAAACACAGATCAGATATGATTATATTCAAGCAATAAAAAAATATCCCTGATACGAGCAATTCATTATGCCTTTTCACAAGAATATGTCAATAAATAAGATGTACTTTTTTGAAGAAACATTTGCACAATAAATTTTCTTTATTATACAGGATTAATTCACATTTAAATGCTTATATCATTTTAAGAAAAGAAGGATGAGACACAAAAACCCTGGAATAAAATAAAACTCAACACGAGTGATAAAACCCTAAAAAAAAAGCTAGCATTTCAGACAGACTATCCTTTGTCAAAGCAAATATAAAAGTAATGGATCTTCAGGGTCTTACCACTCCGTGTCCAATTTTTATAAAAAATAGAAATGCCTTTGGCCTAGCACCATTAAGAATGAAATAAAATCAAAATGCACATGCGTTAGTTACCATGTCACTCCAATTCACTATAAGAAATAAATCCTTTCTAAACGGATATCCATTTTGT
Organism: Rhysida immarginata; assembly: GCA_023313115.1. Classification (NCBI taxonomy): domain Eukaryota; kingdom Metazoa; phylum Arthropoda; class Chilopoda; order Scolopendromorpha; family Scolopendridae; genus Rhysida; species Rhysida immarginata. The sequence goes on from JAHWFO010027233.1 coordinate 927,333, forward strand.
AAAAAAAAAAAAAAAATAACTGCTTCGTGCCAACTTTGGAGATGATCGTGTGATCTCTAGAAGTTTTCCAGATGCGTGGCCTCCACGTTCTCCGGATTTGAACCCGTGCAATTTTTGGCTCTGGGGATTTTTGAAAGATCGGGTCTATCAACAAAGCGTATGGACTGTGCCTGAGCTGAAAGCCAGCATCAGATGACAAGTGTCAGACATTCCTCGGGAAACGCTTCATGCAACAATTGATTGTGCTCTGCTACGCTTTCAACATGTCATTGATGCAGGGGACGGACATATTGAACATATGCTGTAATCAAACAAAAACCTTGCCTGCTTGTTTAAAACAATAAAAAGTAGCTTAAAATCTCCATTTGTCATTGCACAGCGCCACATTTTTACCTCGTTGTAAAAATTTCCACCAATTTTTTTCTTTCTGGAATTCTCTTCCCCATGATCTGAATAGCCTACATTTCAATTTGCATCACAATCAGTTCATTAGATTGGGCTCTAGAGGACTCTGAGTAGACGAACTTATTTTATAACCACGCTGTAGTTGATGTTTTAATATGTTCATGTCGGCATAATGCAGAAATATTTTCAATCATAAAATATGGAAATTACAATTACAGATTGAAAAAGGAAGGAAAAATTCCGCTACCTAGACTAATGCAAATTAGTTTAAATTGTTTTTTGGCAGTTAGAGGGTGTAGCTACTAATTATGGAGACTACTAAAAACCACCGTTTATCTTACCAGACCAACAATTCTCTGTGACTTGTAAAACTCCTTCAGAAGAGAGATAGTTCAAATTTCGCAGTCAATGTTGCAATCTACCATTTTCAATATCGTTAACTGCCTAAATTTAGTGATAGAAGAGAAAGATAGCCATATTCAGCAGGTTATTCAATGAAAAATGTAAATCCCTTATTTGCATATTTTATGACTGGAAACATTTCCGCATTATGCCAATATGAACATGTTAAAATATCATTATAATCTGTTCAATAATAAAACTGTTATCAGCTCTCAAAGTGAGTGAGTTACTTTTGGGCCACCCTGTATAATAAATAAAACAAAAATTCAGTATGTGTGTGGCTTTTCCTTGTTACTAAAAAAATGTTGTGCATTTTTCAATTAGTGGGAGATTTCAAATATAGGCAATCAAGCAGATGCCTTAGAATAATTTCACTTTCCCTTCCAATGTGGTTTGATACCAGTTTGAGCATGTGCACTTTGTTTTTATTTCATGAGAATGTGACCAGACTATAGTTAATTAATCAGTTAATTAAAATGCCAGATTCTAAACAGTTTACATGGCAAATGAAATGCAATTTTTTTTTTTATATAACAAATTTAAATTATTTTGCTATCTATAAGTTCAAAATTGTTTACCATTAAAAAATAAATGTAAATTTAGGGAAAAGGATGAAAAAAAACAAAACAACAACTCATGCTAAGGATGTTGCAATGTTAAAAACTGCATTGTTTGGCTGTTACTAGCATTTAAAAAATTTGAAAAAGTTTGGGAAGGAAAGTCAGCTAATAGGTGAACTATAATGGGATGTAATGGTTTCAATGCTTATTTTCACCTTATTTATTAACTTTGTTTTGAATTAAAATAAATTTTTAATAAAACTTCCTTCCCTACAAATGCTTTCATCTTAAAAAGTTAGTGTTTTTTTTCACCTGAAAATGCTCTGGATGCAAACCATACCTTTTTTGTTTTCAAAATACAGTCAAACATTGATATCTCAAATTTCATAGCAACAGAAAAAAAAAATTCGAGATATGGAGGGTTTCTTTTTAAATCGAGATTTTTTGGTTTAATAAAGGTACTGTGAGAGTACGGAGAACAATACGAGATAAAAAGATACATATAAGTTGCACCACTAACATCAGAAATGCACAAACAGCACATGCTCAAACATCTCATACGCAACAGAAATTTATCAAGGAGATCGAAAAACTTTTAGGTGAATTTTTTTCGTAATGCATGAAAATATCTAACTTTAACGGAAATGACATCAAATTTCTTTGTTTTCGTACGAAAATTTCACATAATGAAAAAATCTTAACTCTCTATTTTTTCTAAATGCTTTCAATTTTGCTGGCACACGAAGTCAAAATTCGACAAAGCGGGATTTCCAAGAAAAGGTTTTGAGATAATGAGGGAATATTACATTAAATTATTAGTGAAAATGCAGGGAAATAAATTTTTTTTTCGAGATATCGAGGTTCGACTATCGCCTTTTTCCATTGTAATTTTTATTAGGAATTTTATTATTAGGGATGAAAAAGACATGAATTTTATTAATTAAAATAATAATAATAAAAAATTAAAAAGATATATAAGAAGAGTTCTTACTTTCTAGAATCGGTACCACTTAACGTTAAAGGAAGACTATCACGTTTCCAACTTATAGATGATTTAAGATCGCCTTTCACTGAACAATTGAGAAGGGCAGGTTTATCCTTTAATACCACAGTGTCTGATGGCTCAATAGTGAAGTAGAATTCACTAAAGCCAGTTTCTCCTATAAATTAAATAAAAAATAAATAAATAAAATTTCTTTAATTTTTCATGAAAGATATTTTCTTTTTATAGTGCTCTGTTCAATTATGTACACATAAAATTTCAGTGGCACACACTAAGAATTTTTCTTGCTGGGATGGGAACAAACACATAAAAACAATTTAAATAAACCATTTTGTCAAGGAGACAGGAAGAAATGAGTGTACAGCAATTTATTGAAAGGGCAAGTATCACCTTGTTTCAACCCCCCCACCCCCCAACAACCAGTATTTTACTAAACTAAACACACAAAAACGCATACACTTTTCCACAAGGAGTTTAATACGGATGAACGATGTATGCACATTTCGTTGGCCAAGCCAACTTCTTCAGCATCTGAAGACAGACTATACAAAGTTTAGTACATGTATACTGGCACTTTCAGGACGATGCAGGAAGAGGATCACTGCTCGCATAATGTCCGTAACTGTGGTAGCTGGTGTGCTTCGTGCATGATGGACAATGCTTCAGTCTTTCCTACTTGTAATCTGTGCGGGTTTCCCCGAGTCTATTTGTCATGAGCGATAACTTCCTTATATCCAATGTCACCAACAGCATGTAACTGTAATATCTGTGTGACTGATATGACACGTAACTGGATGAAGTGACCATGCGATTTTATGCAGTCCTACGATGTAGCCCTTTTCAAAGGCGTCCACCAGTTCAAATGGCTGTCAGTTTCTTCTCAAAGGATTCTAAACATCAAAGCGTTAGTTTAAACCCAAAAACGCTAGTTGGAATACAAATTAGGCGCAATGAGACAACCTTTTAAAGTATCATAAGCAGCACGATATGTCACAGTTTGTAGACATCATTGGTGCTGCCATGGCCGACGCTTTAATTATTTGAATATCTAATAGTGACTTTAAGAATTTTCTAATTTGCATTTATATATTTTGCTTACTTCTGGGTGCAACTTTTTTTTTTTTTTTTGATGATGAGTGTAATATTAATTTCATTCAAAATGGGGGAAAAGATAATTTTCAAATGATAAAACGTTAAAAAAAAACGGTAATTCAGTATTATAATCTCTCAATTAATCCAGAAAACTGTTTGGATAGCAAGATTTTAGTACTAAAGTTTAAAAAAACCCCAGTGTATTCAGAGTCCAAACCAATTTCCTAAATAATTATAACATCATAAAACTCGTGGTTTAAAAGACTCCTTCAGTAACCAATTACATAATACTGTGACCAAATACACTTGAGACCTCAAATCCGGAAACCACAAATCAGATGTCAATAATTACTTTAACTGTATAATTGTGAAAACTTTTATTTTAAAATAAATTTATAATAACCCCATCAACGGAAATGATTTAATTAAATATGCACAGATGCGTTAAGTATATCTGGAACACCATGAATCCAGAAGGTTTCTGGTCCCCGATCATTCCGGATTCACGGTCCTCAACTGTATAATGAGATGAGCAATGGATATATAGAGACAGTTCTCGACTAACGTAAGTTTGACATGCATAAATTTGAACTTAAGAAGTTAAAAAAAAAAATATATTTGCGCAAATATCTATGTATAATATTTATAAAAAACAGGTGACACATTCACACAACCTTCCCCTTAAAGTTCGAGTCGCCAGTAGCGAAATGAATCTTAGTTCGCATGAAAAATGATGTACATATGTTGCATGAGATTTACTTAAGATTTGTTTTGTTTTTCTTTGGAAATAAAACTTCTATGTGGACATAGTGATTTTATTTACTAAGATTATAGAAAATTATATGTATACTGTTTTTCAACATTTATCAGACTTTTTTGATAGGGCTATGCTATATTTTGAAGTAGGTTGGGTGACCATTAAGTGTTGTCTGACTTACCGTAAATACTGTATTTAGCGCTGGACCTGAAATATCCGCCCGCCTGCATTAAGCGCCTGGGCGTTCCGCTGAATTTTTGCAAATAAAAAGCGCCGGACATTCAATAACCACCCGGGCGCGTATTTTAGTTCATTTCGTGGATTTTTCTTCTCTTGCTGCTTTCTCACGGGAATGTTTGCTCTCCCAAATGCCACTGCTAAACTGGAAATTATATACCAGCATGATTGTCTTCTAATTTCTTGCTTTTAATTTTGCATTTAGTCAAGCAACATAGCTGATGAAAAATGAAAACTTTACAGTTATAGGGAGAACTATCAAAACATAAACATTGAATATCCGCCATCTTTTGAGGGCATCGAGACGCATGGCTGCCATGGCTCTGAACTTATCCCATTGTTATACAATACATCCAAACACGCAACAACTCATTACCATCTTCAAAACAATAACAAGTCGGGCAAAAACGGCGCACTTCGATGAGTAGCAGTATAGGATTGCCTTCCTCTTGCCCTCAAAAAATGGCAGCTGTACCCATCATTCAATACGAAGATATTTTCCCCTATAGCATGAATTATAATCTCGCAACAGTAAAGTAGGCTGAAAACCATTCTACAGAGGCTACAGCCAAACAGTTCAGCATCGGTCTTAATGGGAATGGAAAACACAGCAGGATACTTTAGAAAAGATGAAGGAGAAGGGCGAGAATTTTGCAGAATAGTATCCATCACGGTGCAGAATTTTATAAGCGCCAGACCTGTCATACCGGCCCGCCTGCATTAAGCGCCTGGGGTCCACTGAATTTTTGCAAATAAGCGCCCGGGCGCTTAATATAGTATTTACGGTATATAAATTTTGAGTTACACAGAGAAACTTGGAACAATCTACTAATAAGGGAATCCCTCGAACATGTATGTCACTGATTTACACCAAATTAAAATATGTGTCATCTGAAGCTACTATAGATGCTTGCAAAATAAGAGAGTGCGAAATTGTGTTTCTTTCAAAATAAACCGCAAAAACGAAAAAATTTCAGCATACATAGCCATACAAGGACTCTAATGTTAAAGCGGTTAGGCTATGTAGGGTTCCCTTGTAAGTAGAGGAAGTCCGCAGTTATTAAATTTACTTATAGTACTGAACAGTTGCATTTTAAATTTGAAAGCAATAACCATTTAAATTGAAATGTACAGTAAAATCCTTTAATCCAGCTTTGAACTTCTGGATGCTTGGAACTTTCAAAGATTCAGAAATCAGGGAAAATAATCCCATTTCTGGATTAAACCAAAAATTTTCTGGATAATGAGAAATTTTGGTGCAATCTACAAATTATTCATTACGTCAGATTCTTTTATAAACATGGCAACTATGTAATTAATTAATAATAAACCACCTATGGATATTTTTTTAAACATTTAATTTACTAATTATACATAGGTGATACCATATTTGTATTTTATTTGACAATGAAAAAGAAATATATAAACAATAACCATTAGCATATAATTTTAAATTTCTTTATGATATAAACAATAATTTATGACATTTCTTGTTTATTTTGGTTGCTGTTCTCTCATGGGAATTTTAGCACCAACAAACTTTTCAACTTCTTACATGACATCATTTTTCTTAATAAAGACCACTGAAGTTAAAATAAAAGTAAAAAGACCTATTTATATTTCAAAATGGCAAAGTTAATGGCTTAATCTCTACAAAAACAGACTACACACTCAAAATTTTGACTAAGTCTGATTCGGCATATGAAAGATGCAGACATGTGTAGATTCAGTGTTGCCAATCTGCAGGGCCGTTTTCTCTCAAATCTATCCATTCAATGAATAATTCACCCATAAATTCTTTCCCTTCATAATTTTCATCAGAATTGCTAAGTGAAGATTGATAGGTCTATAGAGTAAAAATCTGTAGACTGCATTTACTCTATAACTGAATCCAATATATTAATAATGAATAAATATTTTAAAGAAAATATATTTTTTATTTCGATTACAATTTCTCTTATCAAAAGGACCTGATCTATTAAGACAATTTTTGCATTATTTTTTGGAACAGTAATTTATCGCAAAAAGATGTTTTTAGTTTTTGAAATGATTAAAAATGGATATGATGATGTAATGCAACAACAAGAGTTCAGCAGAGAAATTGTTTGATCACAATTTCTGATTGCTTCATATCTGTCCAAAAACAATGAGATGTTTTCAAATAAACTATGAAAAATTATTCCATGTTTGTCTGGTGCAATTTTTTGTTGCATATATTAATAACATTATTTTCATTTTCAAACCTCCGTTAAGTGGCCAATTTTTTTTATCCTGCACACTGTATGATCATTTGAAACTGGGCACCTTTGTTGGTTGAGGTTGAGCTTTGAACTGGTCAATTCAGTACTGAAGCGGTTCTCAACCCATGGTACGTGTACCACTGGCAGTACATGAAAAGGATCGTTGGCCAGGCAAGACAATCTTTTGTGATCACAGTGAAGATCTTTGACTTATGAGCAGCAACCCAACCTTTTTAATTAGGGCACGGAACTCCCAACAAACCATTGGTGTTGACAGTGGAACCCCTCCCCCTCCACTTGCTGGAAGCCCTCTCATAGTTGTGTGCTATGATTATGCCGCTTTTGGCAAACCAACCTGATTAAGACCACACAGCTGACCGCTGTCAGTAAGACTACCGTAAATGCTCAAATAAACGCCGGGGACTTTATTCGAGACCGGCGTTTATTTGCAAAAAATTATTTTTTCCCCGGCGTTTAAATGAGCATTTACGGTATGTGCTCTATTGCAGTCATGGCTCTGCTCCTTTAGTTTCATGCTTTTGGATATTATCCACTGTTGATTTTGGGCAGGTTCAACTTCTACAATACACTTAGATCAATCATGTGAAAATCTATCAGTCCAACTCCTTGGAAGTGGCTGAGCTACTAGTATACTCAATTGTCATGACAAGTAACAATTTTCCATAATCTATATAGGCATTTTTATCAGTGCTCTCAACACAAGTTATATGTAAAGCATGGAATAGCACAGTTTTGAGGGTGTCTGGTTTCAAATGATCATTCAGTATATTCTGTGTTACACCAACAGCTGTAAAAATGCTCAAGGACAACCACATTCTACATTCCTGGCATTAAATATGAAAACAATTGGCAATACAAGAAGTAATATGTATATTTATGTTACTATATGCATTAAACATTTTTCTTTTGTTAGCAAACGTTGGCTCTTTCTATATCATAGAAATATTCTTCAGATTTTTCTTATTCTTAAAACAGAATAGGAAATGGTCAATGAAAAATGGAAATGTAAGATTTTTTTTTTGTTTACACTTATCAAAATTTCTTAATTTTGGAATCTTATTTCATTTCCAATTTAAAAAGAGCATCATTAAAAGAAATATTCAGTTTCGGAGATATGCGTTCAATGCAGGACATGGTCAAAAATGCTTTCTTGCTCACAGCATGGGCAAAAATCGAGGGTCGTTTGATTTGGAAGAACTTCAATTAACACACTGATGCTAGGAATCATTCAATGTTGCTCTTTTCCTATAAAAGAAAGAGCAGCGGCTCTTGTAGATAACATATGAATATTATTTATTCTTTATTAAAAGAAAAACAACTCGCAGGCCTTATAAAATTATACAATATTTATTAATTTATGTTTTTAATAAATTTATATGAAATTTTTTCATAAATAAATGAAATATGATATTTTTTTTTTTGTCTAATTAAATAAAACATATGTGATACTGTAATGCATATAATTCAGGAAAACTTTTTTGATCAATACTACTGAGATTGACCATTTTATAAGTTTTAAATTCAATATAATGGTTTTCAAAATACAATACAATTTTTTAAAAAAGAATAACTTCATAAAATAAATAAAAATATATATATATATATGATTTCTTTCTAAACATATACCAAATAAAATCAAAACTGTCCTATAATTGGATTGCTGAGTGCAGAAACCATGTAAGACAAGACATTTTTGGGCCTCTATCCAAGTAGTTCATTGGCTGGGATGTGGGTAATCTACAAAGATTCAAGTAGGTTAAGCAATGTTGGCTGATTCATCACAAGAGAATTCTGTAGGATTTTTATCATAATTATGCCATGTCTAAAAACAAGCCGTAATTATGATAAAAATTTTTATAAAAGTCTACGTACGATGAATCAGCCAAAATTTTGCTTAAAGGACAACTCCACGCTCATATACAACTTTATTAAAAATGAAATTTGATGCATAAATAATCACTTACTCGAAATATACAAGGGCATTTTGAAAAGTTTTGCCTCCTATGCGATAGGTTCAGCAATTTGCGAGATACGGATGTGAAATTGGTATGAAAGGAAAGCTTGATTCACAGACTGTAAGGAAATGTACAGTACCCATCTATAACACCATGCGTGCGCAGACTAGTTGAAAAAATGAAGATGTACAGTCAGACCTCGGACATTCGCAAGGTTAGGTTCCAGAACCTGTTGCGAATGAGGGGGATTCACAGATATTTGGTATAGTCACTAAAATGGTCATACATATTATACGCTTATTTAATAGTCATGCTCCCAAACACTTTAATTTCATTTAAAAGTTAGCTTAATTCATTACACTTAAAAAAACAACAACAAATGGTTGATATAAAAATAGAGTACAGTACAGTCGAACCCTGATAGCTTAAATCATCAGCGGACCACATAAAAATTTTGACTTATCAGGTTTTGGAGTTAAACAGTAAGTCGAAAACGAAGCTACATAACCACTACAAAGATTACATGATACAATATTTCTATGAATTTGATTAGTTTTAATGAGATCCATATACCAAAAAAAAATACGAACCGCGTAAAATACGGTCCGTTACAACACAAAATCAATTCCAATGCTGTTTTGGCATGGCTTCCGAAATCTACTTCCCGTCTGTAAAAATTTTCGAAAGGCATCTCTTGGTGATTTTTGCTTATTTATTTTTCATCTGATGACATTTATGATATATGTATAAATGTTATATATTTGAAACTTTACAGAGAATTCACCTTCTCAAATTTCTGCTACTTTTACATTGACAAAGCAATGTGAACGTTCGAAATCAAAATGGCAACAGTCAATCAGAAGTGTATGATTGCTTCTAAAAACTCGTTTGCGATCATTCATGCAATGAACTTTATGGTCAACATGAACACTTCCTCTATAAATGAACGCACAATCGTCATAACTATTCTCCCATTGAACAATCGCAATCAACAATTCAATTCGCAATTTTGTATTAGCGCTAAGTTTTGATTTTCACAATGGATGCCAGTGACGCGAAATATACCTGCATCATTTTCTTTATCACGTGGACGTAAAAATTAAAGTTGAAAAATGAAATAAAGGTTCAACAGGCAAAGCTTGTTTTTTTAAGATAGGTTTTGCTTAAATTTAGAATACCTATTCACTAACCCCAAAATTTGTTTGAGTTATCCGGGATCTATTAAAAAAATTTGTTTGAGTTAATGAGTGAATTTTCTATTGAATTAAATGCTCTGGGGGATGGGACTTAGAATATCATTTGAGTTAACTGGGAATTTGAGTTATCAGAGTTTGAGTTATTAGGGTTCGACTGTAGCACCTAACGCAAACTTGTCACACAAACACATTTACAGTACAGTATACTAATGTTACCCTTACTAATTCATAAAACAGGCATTGGCTGCCGTTTTCTTTTGCATTCACAGTAAGGTAAAATGAGTAAACGAAAGCAGATGTGCGGAAAAAAAAATCGCAGAAGCAAATAAGTTCAGTTCCAATGAAATTATCGCAATCTGTGAATTCGTGAATCACGAAGCGGGAATGTCCAAGATCTGATTGTACATTGCACATGAAACAACGTGCTGTGACTGTATTCCTCATTGCGGAGGCTTGTGCACCCACAGACATTCATCGAAAATAATGGCTTCAGTAATTACCGTAGCAAGATACTGACCTGAGCTATGCATCTGATGAAAGCCTGGAATGTCCTCTTCCAAACACACTTGTTTTTTTCAATGTAGCCACCAACTCTGTCCACATACTTGCACCATTGTTGGACAAGTTTTCTTCATTTTGTTAGTGAAGAACTGCTATCTCCATGTTAAAAAGATTAACACACCACTGAAGATATTGTAATGACAAATCTGGTGGTAATATATGACAGTTCCTAATTACATTATTATTGACGAGTTCCCATAACTCCTTAGTTCCATAACACCCACTAAGCTTACTCCTTTTCGCCTTATAGACTTCGTTCTTGAACTCATTTGATTATCTCTTCGAAACCATAAATGTTTGTTCAAACTTATTCTTTTTATAGTTTGAATAGGCTGTATTCCTTTTATTCCACAGTGTTGTTAATCGAGGTGACCACCATATTTTTGATTGATTAATTTTTATGTATTTTTAATTCTGCACTGGCAGTGATTAAAGCTCCTTGAATCATTTTTTGTAATATTAATACCGCATTATTAAGGCCAAGATCTTAGTTCAAGTCTTCAAGATTATAATCAAGAGTATCATGGTAAGTATGAATGTTAAAGTTCTTCATATGGCGTCTAAAAATTGGTTCTAGATGCATCTCTGCTTTACTATTTTTTAAGAGCAATGTTATTATAATCACTTTAAGGAATTCGATTTTTTGTATGGTAATTTCATGTGGGACATAAATTTGATCAAGAATTCAGGGATTATTCGAGTGCCTTGTCATTTCGTATATGGTTGATGATGTACCATTGCAAATCATAAGTGTGTTTACAAGCGAGCACTCCACATTATCATTCTGAAAGGGAACACTGAAGTCCCTGCACACTATAGTCAGCAAATTACAATCAACGTGTTTTCACAATATCAAGCAAACTAGAAAATGTGCAAACTTTAGTATGATATAGCACTATAATACAAAGTTTCACGCCTGTAATATTTACAATAACTGAAACGGTTTTACATCCTAGAGTTTAGCTATAGGTTTCAACAGAGGATGGTAAGGACTCTGATATATATAGGGCAACACCTGTTCGGGTGGCATGATCACACCTATAAGTTATGAAGGAGGGCAAATTTATTATTTCATGATCAATTTCGATAACTGCTATAATCTGCATATCAAATGACTAGATTAAAGCTTGTATTGACGCCAATTTTGCCAATAGTGATCTTCCATTTAAACATGCCAGCTTTAATTCATATCACATACCCGTATCCAAATGAGTCATCTTTACTTGCATTTTTAATTATGGGATCAATTAAATCTGGAGTACGGCCTCGAAATTCTCTGATCATAGTACCTTCTGGCCAATTTTCCATTTTTTTTCCATTCAAACTTTTCAGGATCAATTAGTTCGATAAATAATAAAGAAGATGATAAACCATCTTTTCGAATCCATCGACCGATATTTTTAATCTGGGCCGAATGGACTTTCAAATATTCAGATAATTCAGAGGGGTCAGTATCATCAGTCAATCCCTACAGTCATAATCATACTGTCCTTTCTCGTTGTTTTACTTTCACTGTAGTTTTAGCTTCTCCAGGAATTCCTTGTACTATTCGGATTCCAGGAGGCACATAATTCTGAAACAATTTAGATGATTCATTAGAAGATAACGTCGTTGGTAGAAGATATTCTCTGTGGTCTGGTTCACGGGAATTTTTCTCACCACTCCTTGTAGTTCATCATTCCACTTGACTGCAGGCCATGCTCACAGAGGAACAAATGATTTCTTTCTATTCCAAAGAGAGTCAGGAACACATTAAATCGAAAATATTCTTTTCCATTTTTTCACATAGGTTCATAATCACAAAGTTTTATTAACATTCGTTTTCTCCATAATTCACTGGTAGAGACCGATTCTTTTGGGATGAATTTGTCCTTGGCAATTCACCATTATCCCTTGCCTTGTTTTTGTTTGTATCTCAGAATTCTAATTGTTCAATTTTATCTATAAATTCCTTTAGATAATCAATATTATCAAAAATGCTCTTAAGCTGTTTTTTGTTGAAGATTTTGTATGCAAGGTTAACATATTTAGTGCGTTCACAAAGTTTCAAGACTGGTCTCAGAACAAATAATTTATTAAACACTTTTGTACAGCGAACTAAAAATCATCAAAATATGACCCTTGGACATCAACACAACGCTGCCAACATCTTTTCCATTGTTCATAGGCTCCTTGGAACTCTTCGCACGGAAGGCTGTCAAGGGACTTCGTCGAAGCTGCCTGGACAGCTGGAATCCTGTGGAATCGCTTTCCTTAATTTGGGGGAACAGAAAGAAGTCGCTGGGAGCTAGGTCGGGGTTGTAGGATGGCTGGGGCAGTGTTGCCACATTGAACTTGGCCAAAACTTCGCCACCGGCAAGCAACATGTGAGAGGGCACATTGTAGTGGTGAAGAACCCAACTGTCTTTGATCTTAAGGCGGACTCGATCCTTTAAATGGCAGAGCACTCCAGCCCTTTTGACTCTCACGCCACTAGCGAACTGCTCACTCCAGCGTCTCGGAAATAACTGCCGCTGGTGCTGTCAGTCAGCTGACATCCCCCACTACTTCATCCTGTCGGTGGAACCGGTCTGCGCACCCTCCCCTACTCCGGAAAAAATCAGTCATGAAACTTTGTGAACGCACCCTGTAATCATTGATTTCAATTGAGAGGGTCAACCTCGTGCTTCCTCACATTTTGAATCTGTTCAGAGATCGCTATCGACACGTCCATTCTAGGTGGTGCCATCTTACATCCATTTCATTATGCCAAGTTGCTTACTGGTGTCCTTCATGTCTTCAATGATCATTATTTGTGTTCCTATATTATCTGGGAAGTAAACTTGGGATTTAAGTAAAAAAAAAAAAAAAAAAATAGAATGGTCATGACTGCAAATTTTTTTTTCACTTATTTCATTAACTGAATTTTTGGAGAATCCTCATAAAACCAGTAAAGGTTAATTTCTAATGTGATTTCTCCACTATTAATCAGATTTTAAGAAATGAAGGATTCAAATGTCAAACCAGGTTAATTGCTCTACTATGGGGCGTGTCTAAAAAGAGAAACCCGGAATTTTGAAATTGTGATTTACACACTGCTTTTCATCTAAACAAGCCCGGGCACTGTGACTTTTTCGACAAGGGCTCCTAAAACGTTTAAAAGCATGATGGCCTCAAGCCATTCAAATTCAGATCTTGTATTATTTATTAAATATTAAGTAATTACTTCAACTATGAATATAAACCATGAATACTAAAGCGGCATCTGTTTGCAATTTTGTGAAAGTTTACCCAAGTTGTGTATATTTTTCAAAATTTCACATTCAAATGATTTTTGAAGTAGAACTATTAACAAAGTAAAATTCCATTAGCTATATCACTATTAGCAGCAATGATTTTGAGAACATTTTTCAGAAAACACACTAATGACAGCATGCAATATATATTAACTTCCTCTAAAATTAAAGTCTATGCTATTCTATCTTTTGATTAAAGAAGTTTAATTTGGTTTTTAAATCTCTGAATATCCAAAATGCTACACTTTCGCAAGTAAAGAACTTCATTTTTGTCCCTGAAATTTTGTTTCAAGCCCAAACAAAAATTTTGAACTTGCAATTTGCACTTGGTCTTGAATTTCTGTGAGACCGGACCCTTTATTAACAATCTAATCTCAATCGGTTTAAACTTTTTTGACGCTGTGAGCGCACCAGGTTTCACTTTTTAGACATGCCCTATGAGTGATGTCAGTACAAAAGGATATACTGGTAGCATCAGTATGCCAAAGAAATCCACTTTGAGCCGGTAGCCGTGAATGGCGAGAATGCCCCATCATACAGAACAGTTGTAGTGGCAAATCCACTTTCAATGTGACCAAACAAGTCTCCAGGATGAACTACAAATCAGACGGAGCAAGGAACCAATCATCGTAGCTCAAATTGAGGCTCTGGTACTTGAAGACCGTTGAATCACTGTGATGCCATCACACACACATTAGTCAGGGTCCATATCCAACATCCTTCACGACATTCTTCACAACACATTGGGTTCCCAGATTGCTAACCCCAATGCAAAAAGAGGTGTGAAAGCAATCATCGACCGAGATGTTAAAAGCTTTTGCATGCGGACCCAGAGGACTTTTATGACAGACTCGTCACACAAGATGAATGCTGGGTGCATTATTATGACCCTAAAACTAAAGAACAAAGCAAACAATGGAAACAAATGCCCCCAAAAAGGCAGGGAGCCAGAGTTCGTCTGGAAAAGTGATGCCGAATGTTTTTGGGACTCCAGAAGGTCATCCTTACCAATTATGCTAGAATAGGCATAACAATAACAGGGAACTATAACCATGGCCTCCTTAAGAAGTTGCGGGATGCCATTAAAAGAAACATTGTGGAAAGTTGAACAAGGATATGCTCCTTTTCCGTGATAATGTACCTGTCCATTTAGCACAAGACACTGAAACTTAGGGTAGATCTAAAATTCAAAATGTTACCGCATCCTCCCTATTCACCTGAGCTGGCACCCAGTGACTATTTCCTCATTCCTTGAATGAAGAAACCACTACATGGAAAGCGTTTCCAAGATGACGATGAGGTTATTTTTGAGGTGGAGAGCTTCTTTAACAGCCAAAATGAAGGCTTCTACAAAGATGGCCTCCAACAGCTCAACCATCACTTGGAAAAATGACTCAATTTATCTGGTGAATATGCAAAGAAGGGTCTGGTTATCTTTCTTGCGTATGATTCCTGAAATTTAATGAAGGCCCCTCGTAAGTGGACTGCAACATTTGGACTCATTTTTATTTTGTATTTTATCCTAAATGTAATTTTTTTTTTAGAATATGACTGAGTTCAGCTGTAGTATACATACCCAAGCAGAACATACCACGCCTAAAGGTAATGCATAAGATTTAGCCGAAAGAAGGGAAAAAAACAAAATCAACTTTGTCTCTGAATTACTGCCAATCAAAAGCATTTATAAGAATTGGTAAAATCATGAATGTGACTTCCTTTTCTTTCCAAAAGTAACGGTTCTACGCTGCATCTTTTTTCAATTTATAGCAGTTTCATCAAGGTTAAATAACTTCATTTTAAGAACAAGTGCCTTTTCTTGAATTACAGCACTTATTTCTTCAACTAATTTTAAGTGATTCTTCATCAACTAATATAGCCTTCTATGAAAAGGAAATTATAGCGTTTTCTCAAACTTAGCAAGTCAATCTGAAATTTTGAAACTGCTAGATACTTTCCTTTTATTTAATTTTTTATCATATAATTTGCCACATAAACTGTCTGAGCTTGACGTTTTCTACAAGTCTTTCAATCTCATATGACATGTTTTTTGCAAATTATCAAGTATACTTTCATTAAGCAAAAATGCATGTATTCATAATTCTCCAGATGCTGAGTAAGACATAATCTCAGTTCAAGAAACATTTTTTTTCCCTGAATTTTTCTTTTATGGGTCGTTGCTTCATTAAACAGAAAAAAACATTTTTTTTTTTAATAGAGCTTAAGCATTTGAGTAAATGAGCACTGTGAAACCTAGCAACGATAAGAAGTTGAAGTAATTACACGAGCAATGTAAACAAAATACAATTTTATCAATATATTTGAAAATGTATGCAATAAAGTAATCTTGCAAATTATGATGCAAACACTGACAATAGGTGCACAAGTTGATTCTTTTGAAAATTTATAACTTGAATTTAGATTTGTTAAATGAAAATAAATAAACAAACACATAATAAATCCAGGAGTTGGTGTATTTGTAATTTTTCACTTTGTGTATGACTTCTGATGTACAAAAATTTCCTTTTCAATGGTTTTTTTGTCTATGTAAATAATTTATCTGTAAATTGCAAATAATATAGAAGGGGCTTGCAAAGGGAAGAAAAAAAAAAAGACTGCGAGAGATAAGGAAATCTTAAAATAGTTCTTCCATTCAAATGCTTTGTCAATTAACAGATTTATTAACTTTAAATTTAAAGAAAAGAATTCCTAATGTGATTCAAGCAATAGTGTGCAATGAAAAATATATTATTTTATTTCTTTTACTTATTCATTAATGAACAAATACAACATTAAAATAAAAATATTTCTACATAAAGCATACTAGACAGATGAGTTTTTGTTTTTTTTTCTTTTTTGCCTACTTCCTAAATCAGGCATGTCAAAAACATAAAAAGAAAAGAAAAAAAAAAAGGAATAAAGACATTAAAAAATTAATGGGTCATGAGCAACTGCTACAGTTGTGTGAAGTATGATAAAGATGTGTTTAAAAGGAAAACCAGAAATTTTGTAGGCAAGCCCAACAACACAATCTCGGGGCTCATACATGTTTCCTTTATAAATAAAACAAAGATAACCGAATTCATTAATCACTTTCTTTCACGTATCCCACCCATAAGTGAAATCAGCACAGTATCGAATTTAAAAGCACCGATTTTAACTAGGAAGACCACAGATCTAAAATTTGCAAAGCATCAGAATAAAACTTGACCAAAACAAGACACTTTTGGCTGCAATCAATCCCGAATGAGAACATAAAGACAAATTCTGAGAACATTTCAAGTAGTCGTTTACTTGCTGAACACAACTCTAAATTAAAATCCAAAGTTAAATCAATGGGTAATTGTAGACAATGAAAGCAAGGCTTTTTAAAATACATTTAATTCTCAACATCATGCACGATAAAAAAGATAATAAAAAAAAATCTGCTATTAACATTTTCAATGGCATAAGCATAAAATTTTTCAATCATGCTGGAGAAAATGCCAGCCATGCTCTGTATAGTTATCGAATGAGCTCCGAGACATAGGTAGGGTGTAGCGGAGACGAAGCAGTCGCAAGAGGGTTTGTTTAAGGTTAGTATTCATGAAGGGGGCTTCTGGAGGCAATAAACACCCTCCGGGGGCATCTTCCATTATCTTTCATGGGGATGCTGCATTTTTCCAATACATCCCTCATTATCATCATCTTGTTATGACTCGTATATTTTTTATCCCTTAATGTTCTTATGACAATTATTATCCCCAGTGTGAGTTAATATTATTAAGTATTTTGAGAAATTATTAAAAGTTATTATAACAGCTAAATGAAACCTTTTTGTTATTAGTGTCGCCAACGTATAGTAAACATTGTGGTTATTTGTATGCGTTATTCTATGTACTTCTTAATAAAATTAGAAAGAGGCAGATTCGTGGGGTTAATATGTTTGAAATAAAATCAATAAATTGATATACATAAAAATATATCAACAAGCGCAGGTGCAGGTTAGGATGAAATTAATTAAATAATCTTTTATAAAATATTTAATAATGAGTGTAGACCTTAAAGGCAAAATGTATTGGACTATATTACTAGACTGTATTATTATTATTATTATTATTATTATTATTATTATTATTATTAGCATCATGTGACCTTAAGAATTCAATCATTGTCATAAATAGAGCTTACAAGATAGATTTGCTGTAATTACAATTATCTGCACTAAATGACATAAAAAGAAACAAAATTATTTATTAAGAATTTCCTCCTCATTACAAGGTAATCTCCTCATTCGACATCAATGATGAAGCTTAAACGATGAAGACGACGACATCAATATTATTTCTGTTTCGCGCTAATTTCAAGATCTTCAAAAATAGTTGCATGTTATTTACACTTGTCCTTTCTTTTGATTTACCTAATCAAATAAAATTTTCACCAAGAAGAAATGAAATTTTCACTAATAAAAAAAAAGATCAGTTTCTTTAAAACCTTTCTAAAATTTTCTTTGTTTAAAACTGTTTTTTACTTTTCCACATGCCGTGTTAGCAGTCAAAGAAAAATCTCGGGAAGGCCAAAAGCATTCTCGATATTACAAGGGGAGGATTTAAAAAAGAAAAGAAAAAATAAGAAAAAAAAAAGTGCACAGCTTATATGTTTCTACCTGCAATGGAAGTTATAAACATTGAAACCAGGACAACCAGTTCCCAGACCAGTTGTCCCTGTCTGCGTCGCGATCGTCTTCGACGAAATTTCGCCATTCCTTGAACAGATGATCAGCATTGAGGCTCTCTCGCCATTGATGAGTATCGCCACATCCAGGAGACTCTATCTGCCGATGGACTGAAGAGAAGTACAAAGATGAGCCGTATATCCAGTGGGTTTAGCATGAGCGATAACTAAGCGAGACATCGGGACACGAACTAGCCATCATAACCAATGATAACTGTTTCCATTTGTATTATTCATTACAGAAACAAGCATCGCGATCAAGTCTCTGTTCCCATTATAAGAGTTGCCGTTGTTTGGCACATTGCCAAATATGGCGCTCGGGTTATTAACATTTAAGATGCTAGATTTCTTTGTCGACCAATGAAAAACCGAGACACGATATGTGGTTCATTTGTTGAATTTACTGTCACTCGATGGCGCTTACAAATATGTACAGAAAAAAAAACAACAACCCACAATTCAATAAAACGTATGAAAATTCGCTGGATCTTCTGTCTGCTGCTTACAAAAAGAGAATGAAAACAAAGCAGTTGATAAGCTTCAACTTGTTTTCCTTCAAAAAACCAAGAGCTCATATGTCTCATAAGGGCTTATAATTATGAGCTCTTGAAAAAACTTATAATTAAATCTTCACTTGGGGAAATATACTTTTCTTTTTTCTTTTAATGTTTTTATGTAGATTACATTAATCTTTCTTCAAATATTCTTATCACCATTTAAACTTTAATAATTAGGAGTTAATTTTCAGAGAAATAGATACTGGAGATATGCTCCAACCAGAGACATTTGTAAAAGTTATAAATGCTTTTACAATTGTCTCTGGCTCCAACATAAAGTTATAAAACGTTAAATGAAAAACGAAAGGGAAAACTCCAAGGGCTCTTAGGTCATTTTATATTTTTATTGTATTTTTTTTTTTTTAATTTTTTGTAATAAATGATTGATTGGTTGATTTTTCCTTCATTTTCAATTTAACGAAAATAAAATTTAAAAAAAGTGAATTTATTTTTTAAAGATTGGGGGGCTGGGCCCCCCAGACCCCCCCCTCTAATGAACTGATATATACCCCCTTTTCTATTTAGTCACAGTAGATGGCTAAGCAGTGATGGTTAAGTTAGTAAAAATTCACTTACCTTGGTCACATGATCAGTCATCGCGCAATGTGCAGATAGTTAACATTAACCAAACAATTCTTACCAGTAATGTCCTTTGAATAAAGCTCATGCAAATATGCTTCGAGAAATCTTAGAGCAATGAGCGCACGTGCAGCTCGTACCACTGTACAATGAGTGGCCAGTTTATTAGGAACCCCCCTCCCCCCAATACTGTGTTGTGCCACCCCCTAGCAATTATAACAGCACGAATGCACAATGATATGGATTCAATTAGCCACTGGAAGCATTCTTCCCAGTTGATGCTTATTGGATGGTGGTGGATCCATGCCTCAAATTACCCGTTCCAGCTCATCTAAAGATGTTCGATTGGGTTCAAATCTGGGGACTGTAGTGGCCAGAGGAGTAAGTTGAATTCATTATCCTGCTTCTGGAACCATTCCATAACGAGCCTTGTGACACGGAGCATTGTCCTGCTGGAAGTATCCTTCCGATGAGGGGGGGGGGGCACAGTAGCCCTGATCATTAAGGCGGACCAAGAGTATGCCAAGAAAACATTCCCCAGACCGTAACAGAGCCTCCACCAGCCTGAACACTGGAAACCAGACAGGAGGGGTCCATCGCTTCGTGCTACTGCCTCCAAATTCTGCGTCGGCAATCTGCATGGTGCAATAGGAAAAGGGATTCATCCGACCAGCAGACCTTCTTCCAGTAGTCGACGATCCGGTGTTGATGATCACGGGAAAATTGGAGACTTTTTTGTAGTTTTGGGTGGAGATCAAAGGTACCCGGACTGGTCGTCAGCTGTTGTAGCCCATTCTTGCCAATGTATGGCGTGCAGTGCATTCAGAGATGTTATTCTGCGGTCCAGTGTTGTACTCCATGGTTAGTTAAGAGTAGTGACGTTTCTATTCGCACGAACAAGCATTCCCATCCTACGCTCACCACTTGGATCGACGAGTTGTGACCACAGGCTTGTCTCTGGCTGGTTGTTTTTTGGTTGTTTCACCAGTCCTGGTAAACCCTAGAAATAGTTGTTCGGGAAAAGCCTAGAAGATGTGTGGTTTCGGAAATACTCAGTCCACCTCGCCAGACGCCACTATCATCCCACGCTCGAAGTCACTTAGATCCTTTGTTTTCCCCATGGTGACAATCAAACCACTTGCAGTTGACAGGTATGTTCTCGCTTTATATTGGTACCGACTGTCAAGTGACCAATGATATGTAGTAATTGCTATGCCAAAGGGTGTTCCTAATAAACTGGCCACTCAAGCGTATATAAACCACCAGTGAACTGAGTTTCCAAACAGTGTTCAGCTACAGCGTGGGAAAAGCAGCAGTTTAGCGGACTTTAACAAAGAATGAATCGTGATGGCACCTCGGAACGTTGACCTCGGATACGGCACGTTTGGTGGGTTGCTCACGTGCACTTGTTGTGTACTTATCGAAAGTGCTACATGGATGGAGAAACGACAAGTTTGCAGTTCTGCTGTTCGCTGTCCATGGTGCATTGATTCCAGAGGAAAGCGAGGACTAGTATGCATTGTTTGCCATGAACGAAAGGCTACAGTGGTCCAAATCACCAGCAGCTACAACACTGGTGATCCAGACTGTATATTTCGTCACGTAGTGCTGCATAGGCGTCACCCTAGGGTGCATAGCAATTGGACTATAGAAGACTGGAAGAAAGTGCGGATATACCGATTTCCAAGAGAAACTATGGCACTCGCGTGCACAGTTGGACAGATATAAGCTGCTGGTGGCTGTATTATGGTGTGGACGATTTTCTTTTGAGTCACATTAGAACTCACCATCCCTATGCAACAATCTCCGACAGCCGTCTGTTATGTTAACATCATTGCAGACCAGTGTTCATCCATTCTTGACAACCCCAAATGTTTATGGTCCGTACCAAGAGGATAATCCACCACGTCATAAGGCCAGAATCGTCATAAAGTGGTCCTGGGAACAATCTACTGATTCTGAAGTCGTGTGTTGGCCTCCAAATTCCGCTGATATCAACCCAATAGAGCAGTGTTTTCTTAAACTGAGGGTTGCCAAAAATTCTTGGGGGGGGGGGGGGGGGTTAAAAAAAAATTTGTGGGTTTTTTAATTTTTATATCTAATTTTTTATAAAGTATAAATATTCATATTCATATGGTAAAACATATATTAGGGTGCCATATTTCAGGGATCCTTTGGAATATCTAAATGTGAAAGGGGGTTGCAAGACAAAAAGTTTAAGAAACACTGCAATAGAACATTTGTGGTTCGACCTGGAAAAAGAGATTCATGCTGCTACACGACTGCCTTGCAATGTATGGGAATGCATCAAAATTATAATTAATTATAAATTTAAATGTAAAAATATAATTTTTGCATAAATTTAAAAGTATGAAAATTTAAATTACTAATATTAAAACTATTTAAAACATTCATGTAGATTTTGCTGTGGTCTAACTAGAAGACCAGCTGGTAAGCACCTAGACCGGATACCCCAGACTACCCACCAGCGTCTTGTTGAGCGAATGCCTCACATGTTCGCGGGTTTGAGGGCAAAAGATGGTCCTACATAGGCATTTGGCTATACGTAACCATCAACCAATGACATATCAGTCCTACAGGCACACCTTATTGCAACGTAGGCAAGTATCAATAAGTAATATGCATAATAGGCTGCAGTTGCAAGAAGTCTATGCATGATGACCAGTGAAACGTGTGCCATTATGGATTGCACACAGACATGATCAATTACGCTAGAGTGAAGACCATGTCAACTGGACTCGAGATCAGTGGAGCAACGTCCTTCTTACAGACAAGCCCAAATTTTCAATGGAATCGGACAATAGACGTCTGCAGATACTAGCCCATCAATACCATTCCTTTGGATATAGAAATACACACACTGGCCAATGAATTAGAAACCCGTGACAAAATACTGCACTGATATGTAAAGCGGGATCACAGGTTAGAAACGATTGTGATATGCAAATGAATGCAATCATGTGAGGTACATGCTCGTTCCAAGCTGCACCTACTCAAGTTGAGCAAAATGGGGAAAACAGCAGAGCTGTCCGAGTTCCAAAAAGGAGTTATTGTGGGAGCCCATCTAGCTGGAGGTACGATTTCCAGGACAGTACAACTGACCGGTTTCTCAAAAGGTCAGGTCTCCAAGGTGTTCAATGCGTGGAAACGGAATCCACAAGAGTTGTCGAAACGGCAGAATTGTGGATCAAAAACAATCAACACAGACAGGGATCGACATCGTCTGAGACGGATTGTGTGGCAAAACCAAAGGTCTACTGTGTAGCAACTTACGGCAGACTTCAATGAAGGATCATCGCAACCCATCTCCTCCAGAACAATACGCCGAGAGTTGAAGCGAATAGGGATGGGAAGTCGCATACCAGTGAGGAAGCCCCTGGTGTCAGCAACAAACCGGAAAGTGGTGTAAAGAACGGTGTGACTGGACAGTAGACGACTGGAAAAAGGTGATGTGGTCGGACGAGTCACGTTACACATTGTTTTGCACCGATGGCCGGCAGAGAATTTGGCAGCAGCCCCATGAAGCGATGGACCCCTCATGTGTTGTGAACACAGTTCAAACTGCAGGAGGAGGTGTCATGGTATGGGCCATATTTTGTTGGTTTGGCAAGGTTCCCCTGATATTCCTTGACATTCGGATGAAAGCCAAAGACTACCTGAACATCATTGCAGATCAAGTCCATCCTGCAATGGTGCATTTGTACCCAAATGGTGACAAGTTTTTCATGAACGACAATGCTACTGTCCATCGAGCAAGGAATATTCAGGAGTGGTTTTCTGAACATGACACAGAGTTGCAACATCTGCCGTGGCCAGCGCAAAGTCCGGATTTGAATCCGATCGAGAACGTTTGGGACATGTTGGAAAGAGACATTCGTCGAAGGCATCCGCTTCTGTCTACTCTGCAGGACCTGAAGGTCTCTCTGACCTTACCTGCATTGCAACACCTTGTAGAGTCCATGCCAAACCGCGTATGTTCTGTAATTACAGCCAAAGGAGGGTTAATACCATATTGAACGAAGGTTTCCAATTAATTGGCCGGTATGTGTATAACAGTTTGAGTGGCCACATTGAACTCTGTCCTTTGTCATTAATGTACACTCTGGGCTTAGTCATGTTCACACGATACCCATTGCATCAGGAGTTACATGTAAGACATGGCAAAACCGGTGGCCTGGTAGACATGGTACTAAACATTCCAAGGGGACTACTAAAAGGTACTTCATGATGGCCATTTGACAGAGTGGAGGATACACCTACAAAAATACTAAATTCCTTTCTACAATGGAAAGCCGACATTCCAGGGAATTTGGTGAGCAAATTCTCAGTGAGTGGACCTACTTAAAAACGAACAATTTAACCTTCGGTTAAGTAACTCTGAAGTTGTCGACTTTTCTCACTAAATTCTTCCCATATAATGCTATATCTATGTAGAATACTTTACCGCTTAACCTTTGAAGTGCCACAATAGAATGCAAATCCACGAAATGTTCAGTTACGTGCCTCCACTTTAAAAGGCAGATTAAGGAATATTATATGGTTCAACAGAGCGACTAAGGGTGAATGTAACCCGGTTTATACAGGGTGTTTCAAAATTATGTACAATAAATTTAGTGGCATATTCTTCAGGTCAAAAGAAGACGAAAATGTTCTATAGCACTTTGTGTGGAAACGATTTATTTACGCGATACAGCCAACTAAACCCGTGGCTCCAAATTACAGGAATTGTTCAAAGTGCCCGCCACCAGCTCGCACGGACGCTTCGGCTCGTTGCATCAGCGACCGTCTGATGTCATGGAAGAGTTCGTCGCCAGCATTATGAACGGTTTGTCATGCATTTTCAATTCGTTGTCGCAGATCCATAATGTTAGGAACTTCTGTGCTGTAGACGATCGTTTTCACATGACCCCACAGAAAAAAGTCCAAGGATTAAGGTCGGGTGATCTTGCAGGCCAGGCTACCGGTCCACCTCGACCTATCCACCGATTCGTGTATGCAGCATTAAGGTGTGCTCGCACAACATGGCTGAAATGTGCTGGAGCGCCATCATGCATGAACCACATGTTAGATCATCTTCCAGTAATTCTGGCAATGCATTCTGCAGAAACAAAAGATACGTTCGCCCAGTCAATCGTGGCGGCAACACATAAGGGCCAATTAAGTTATTTCCGACAATCCCACACCAAATGTTCACGGAGAAACGCTCTTGATGCGCTCGAGCTCTGGTAACATGCAAGTTAGCATCTGCCCAATGGTGCTGGTTGTGAGAATTTACGATTCCTGTCCGGGTGAAGGTTGCTTCGTCCGTGAAAAGTATCTGGCTGAGACAACTAGGGTCTGCAGCATGACGACGTTGTATCTATTGGCAAAATCGTTGTCGGTGTGGATAGTCCGTTGGGTTCAGTGCCTGAACCAGTTGCGGGTGGTATGGATGCAAAAGCTGACGGTGAAGAATGCGCCAAACAGATGAGTGCGGAATGTGTACCATGGAAGAAATACGACGGGTGCTTGTCTGTGGTTCATCATGTATGATGTCAATTATCACATCCTCCTCATCCGGAGAATGTGATACAGGCCGCCCTTGTCCTGTTTGACGGCCAAAGGAACCGCGCTCCCTCAAATGTCTGTCGACAGATACAAATGTTCGGTTATTTGGCAAACGTCTATTCGGAAAGCGTTCTTGGTAGAGTCTTCTTGCTTCCACAGCATTTCCGTCCGCAAGACCATACATTAGGTGCATGTCAGTGTATTCTGCACTGGAATACGTGTACATGACTTTTTTTTTTACGTAAATCGTAATGCGTATGTCAAAGCACGCAAACGTTCTGAAATTGATATTCCTAGTGGTTGTACAGTAGTGAAACTACAGTAATGGAAACAACCGTACACAAGTAATGGAACAACCCTAAAATAGGTTTAAATGGAACAAACCACTCAACCTAGTGTTGGGTCGAAACGCTGGAACTGCTAAAATATCGTCCGCTAACTACCGTGCTTCCCTACTGTATGATATTGGATTACTCGCAAACAAATCGTTTCCAGACAAAGTGCTATAGAACATTTTCGTCTTCTTTTGACCTGAAGAATATGTCACTAAATTTATTGTACATAATTTTGAAACACCCTGTATTATAATCCAACTTGACGTTCATTTGTTTTTATGTGCTTAGCCATCTTTTGCGTCCCTTTCCCCTTTTTCCCCTATCTATTCCTTTGGAATGCTGACAAAATAATAATTTACAGGTAAAATCCAAGATCTTTTAAGGATGTGTATTGTGGTTTATTAATGACCACATTGAACTTTATCCTATAATCTTTACAACACTTCATGCAGTTTCCAGTGTTGCAGGGTCAACTGCATTTTGTGAAGGCACATTTTCTATGAGAAACAAATCAAAACTTACTAAAAGAACTGCTTGGGTGTGGACACTATCAATGCTCATGAAGTGCAATCATTATTGTTCTATAACTGACTTTGATCTAAAACTAGCAATGCATCAATGATATCAAAACGTGGCAAGCACATGACATGTACATAAGCCGCATTGATAAGAAAGCTTTAAAGGTTATGTGGGAATTTATTTTTACTCAAGATAACACTACTTTGTAATACGGTTTCAATGTCGAATATTTAATTTTGTTGTTAGGCTACTAGAATTTAAAACCTTGTAGCCAACTGTTGTACAACTAAGAAAATAATTTGTCAAGCCTGTACAAGTATTTCTATGTATCTGAACACTTTGCAAGTAATATCCAATTCTCTGTTCCATGCTTAAGTTTTGGAAGGGAGTGTATTTTGTGAATCACATGGATGCAAGTATACACAGTACAAAGATTGAGACAAAGAATTGGTGAAACTTTTGTCCAGATTAAAAATCTAATTTTGCCATCACATTCCGACAACAGGACGTAATGATAAAAAGGAAATCTAGAACATCCTTTGCATTGTGGCTCCATTCAGCCTTGACCCATAGACAATGGAGATATTTAATTTTATTTCAAAAACTGAAAGTTTCTGTTCCACATTGCTGACACTTTGAAAATATGCCGATTGTCAGGACCTAGCCTTCACTGCACAGCCCACAAACCAACTGTCTTATCTTGAATTCTGCCTCTTTAGCTTCTTACTCCCTGTACTTGTAAGAAAAAAAAATGCATCTTTGATTTGTTAGTGTAAATTGAGTATTTTAGATCATGCCAAAGTCTCTTCATGTTTCTGCAAAGTTGACCTACCAACTCTTCTCTTCAATGCTTGGACAGTGGCAAATTTCAATTTGGGAGACCAGGGATTGTTTTTTCTTGTTGGCAAGATTATAGAGGATTATTATTCCAGTCTTTCCCCTAGGATGCTTTGTTCAAATTCTGTATGGATCAGAGAGTTATCCTTTGGGAAGTTTCTTAGAATTTTTTTAAGTGGCAAGGGGTGATGAGTAGCCACTGCTCAATTGGCTCACCACAGTTTCCTTGAGTAGACTGTAGGTTTTCCTCGTCACTTAATTCCTCTTCTAAAGCATCGTTGATATCTAATGTTGTGTACTCCTTTATTATAATTTCCTAACTTTTGAAATTAAATATCTCTATTGCCTATGGCTCACTGCACATAAAACTTTGTGCATACAGGGAGTTTTCAACTCAAGATGGTTACGGCTTACAAAAATCACACTTAAAACGATTACAAATTCTCACTAGTTCTTAAAATTAAGACACTTGCTTCATCCTTAAGACAAAAATATACAATAGAAAAAGGACTCTTACAAAAATATACAATCTTACAAGAAATTGTTGAGGACTCTCTATGCTCTATCGAATGCAATAGGTCCGGTTTTGCAACACACACGATTCGAAAATTTCTTTTGTCAGTAATCTTAGAAACTTCCAATTCTTGACTCTAAATCCACAGCTGTGCATACAATAAATTGTTAGATTTTAAGTAATTTATTAAAAGGAGTCAAAATTATTTCTGCAAACCCAGGTAAAATTGGTAATTACTTAAAAAAAAAAAAAAAAAAAAAAAAAATAGTAAGTGATATTTACTGGACAATACAAAAGATGTTTTGTTTCATTCTTTATTTCCTTGCCAGTTTAACCATTCCCACATTCATTTTTCTTACTTTCTTTCAAATATAAAATTAACAAAAGGTTTTCATTAAAATATTAATAAATGAACTACAAGGACTTAATATCGCATAAAAGCATCCAAAAACATTTTCAATAGATAATTTACAACAAAGATGGGGGCGCATGTAATGAATAGTTGAATAATATGATTAATTTATTTTGGTATCTGATAAACAGAGGGTAAACAATAAAAACAAATGGAATGATTTTCGGTTTTGGGGAGAATGAACATTCATTCTTTAAATTGTTTGTACAATTATCATTTAGCATATGCACAGTTCTCATGTTAGAAAAATACGAGTAGAAAAAAAAAAGTAGTTTGAGTTTTAAGAAATTAATTTAAACCACATACATTCATCAAATAATTAGAAACATCAGAAACGTATAAATTATAGTTAAGGCTGTTGTAGGAGGTAACTGAAAAACATTTCTAAACTTCACAATTCTATTATTAAAAAAATAAAACAATTTATTCTTATTCTACAAAGATAGATGATAAATACAATTTTGTTTGTTTGTTTTTTTTTTTTAACTTTACAACAGAAAACAATGCTCAATTAATAACAAGTGAGAAAATCAAAAACATCACAAAGTTAACCTTCAATGTTATCAAAATTTAAGTATCTTTTCATCTGTTTTTCATGAACTCTTAAATTCTGGTGGTTGCATGCTGATTGTGAAAGGGATTAAAATTCCACATACCATATATTTTTTGTTTTTTTAGTTCTTATAATATCTCCAAATCCTTCCCCAAAAATTCCCCTATTCTATATTTGTTATTTTAATAATGAACAATAACTGAATAGAAATATTAAAATATGAAACATCTTTAACACTTAGAAATTATACTAAGCCAATAATATTCCTCAGCACAATTGTGAATAAATGCTTGATGGAAGGAAAAAAAAATTTTTTTTTTCATTTCAAAGTGCATTGTCACCATGTGTTTCAGGGTTGACCTCAAGGGGGGAATAAATGCAGAGCCTGGTATAAAGTGAGGAAAAAGTCTAAGCAGAGAGACTTTTCTGTTATAATTAATGGCTATGCATGGGACCTGATATACTTCACTATTTGCTTCATAGCCCGCCTTAATGTGCTTTAAGTTGTCCAGCCAAACGTTTTCAAGTAGGTGGGTACTTAGTTTTGAACATTAGCAAATTTAACTCTACGCCCATTTCGCCTTAATATACAACAATAAAATTCTAAAATTATTGAAAATCTATACAATTGATAACAATGGAAAATGATTATTCCTCTTAAGTATAAAATGCTTCACCTAAACAATCACTGATATTTTTCAATATCTCTCTGAAAAGCATCAAAATGAGCTAATTTTTACCAACATAAATGTGACAATAAAAGTTCATAAAAAAAACTTAATTGTAACAAATTTTAACAAATTCAAATAAATTACAAGCTTACTTTTGTACAAATTTCAAGACTTGTTACTACTATAATCGGATATAATTCATTGCTCATGAAGTTTAAATGCTTAAAGACATTTAAGTAATTTTTTGACATAATTAAATACAACCTATTTATAACCTTAATATTCAAACCAAAGAGGAAATCTTAATAGAATTTTTTAAGAAAAAAAAAAAAAAAAAAAAGAAAGAAAGAAATTATTTGTCTGCAATCCAGTACATTAACTGAAATATTTACATACATTAAAACTGCTAGTTATTTTACATAAATTAAACGAAATTTAAATAGCTTTAAAAATGTAATTATTAATGCCAATTTGTCAAAATATTCAATCAATAGAAATCTTCCTCTA
>JAHWFO010027233.1:956898-969501 GCA_023313115.1 Rhysida immarginata
TCAAAGTATATAATAAAATTACAGCTTTATTTTTAATTAGAAAAATTTTGCATGTTTCTTCAAACATTTTCACCTTATGATCTATTTTATTATTTTTATAATAGACATATATTGTTAGCTGCATTTAGCTTTTAAAATGAAAATCCGGTTTTTAAATAATTCCATTGTATCACGTGAAACTTCACAACTGACAAGGATCCCTAATACCAATGATTTTTTGAAAAATAAAGTACTGTATATAAAAAAAAAATTAAAATTTCGAAATAAAAATTTAAATAAAAAAAATCTTAATAAAATTTCTTGGCCTGGGCTTCTTTACTGTCCCTGGGGGAAGAAAAAAAAATTCGATGCATTTAATTACGATTCAAATAAGTTTTACAGTACTGTATTTAGTAGGACCATTAAATAAAATATTATGAGGAACGTTCATAAAGAAATAATTATTAGTATTAACTAGCATTCATATATCAATAAATCAATTGCGCTGTGGAAAAATCCACTAAAGGCTCTGTGGTATCTTAAGTGTCTGCTGCTTTTACCTGCAGACGTAGTTTTGTTCTCAAATACCTGCCGCACCCTGTATAGAAAATTTAATTGAAAACAAAATTTAGAGAAAAAAAAATCAATAGTTATAAACTTTATTGATTGTCAACTATAATAATGAGAATAAAAAAATTGCATTTCAGCCTTATTTTAGAGGAAGTATAACTCAATTGACAGGGCCAACTGGGCCAACAATGACAGTTTCAGTAGCAGACGACAAACTTTACCATACTTTCCTAATCCAGAGCTTTAGATGGTGTGGCTGCTGAAGTTCGAGTCTTGATTTGTTCTTCGTTTTTGAAAGAAAAAAAAAATGCAGAAGAAATCCACCAGAAACTTGATTTAGTGTACAGAGAGAATGCTCCATTACATGAGATGGTGGAAAGGTGGTGTAGAAGATTTATATGCAGCAGTAAGTCTGCAAGATGAAAGATGCGGCAAGCCTTCGCTCTTGGAGGAGCCCTGGAGTTACATGCAAAATAGAGTCCCTCATGCTTGTAGACAATCATATTGCCATTGTAAGAGAAGTGAACATTAGTCAGGCATCAGTGTTTAACATAATACACAACAAGCTGAACATGATTGTTGCCATTCCAAATGCAGAAGAGAAAGAAGGCTGCAGCAAAATGCTTCAGCTCTGTAATTTCAACCAGGACGAGGGCAAAAGACAAAAATCAAGTACTGAAAGCATTCTGGATCACCACCACTCAAAAGAGCAAAGGTCATGCCATCGTCTGGGAAGATCATGCCGAGTGTCTTCTACCAATGCTTCTGTGTGATTCTGCAGGATTATGCCTGCATAGGACAAATCATCACTGGGCAGTTCTATTGGGACCTCTTAACCAAGTTGCACGTTACAATCCAGAAGGAACATCATGGATTGCTGATGAAAGAAGTGTAGCTTCTATGCGAGAACACTCCCGCTCATTCATGGAGCCACTACAAATTTCAAATTATCCATCCTGCATATTCACCAGATCTCACACTTACAAGGGTACCCCACATAGCCTAACTGCTTTAACCATGGAGCCCTTTTAACATGGAGCCCTTTTAACATGTGGCTATGTATGCTGAAATTGTTTCGTTTTCGCGGTTTATTTTGAGAGAAACACAATTTCGCACTCTTATTTTGCAAGCATCTATAGTAGCTTCAGATGAGTAACATGTTTCAATTTGGTGGAAATCTGTGACATACATGTTCGAGGGATTCCCTTGTTAGTGATTTCTTCCAGTTTCGAGAATTAAAGAATCCCCGGCGTGGAAGGCATTCCAATGACTTCCTGGACAGCCAGAGGCAGGACTTCTCCAAAAACAAGAGACAGTTGTGTTAATTTATCAAAACTCAAATGTGTTACTGTATTCTTTCTTGGCAATAATTATTACTTTATGAACATCTGTTTCAACAAATACAATAAAAATATTAAAAGCAAGATCTTACCTGTAAATAAAGTAACCGAATATAATTATTACTTCGATTATCATAAATACTATAAAAACTGTAGTTGACACGCAGCTTGGCATTGGTTTATCTGGGCATCCAGCCTGCAATAACACAGCATTATCAGCAATGTTAAGAACACCACCAAATTACCAATAAGATAGAAAACTGCTTACAGAATATTTCATATTCATGGAAGACATTTCCTTTTTAATCAAGTTTAACCCATCTCGAAATTCACTCTGGAAATCAAAGAGATTGTTTCCTGCCTGTTTCCCTTGATTGGTTAAAATGGAATTTGACTTTTGGTGAATTTCCGTTACAAAAGCCCTAAATTAAATTAAAAGTATAGAGAGAAAAAAATTAAAACTGATGATCATATATCTACAGCATCTATAAAATATTACTATAAACGTGACAACTCAGATAAAAATAGAAGACTCATTTACTATTTAAAAAAGAATTATAAACTCGGATTAAAAGAAAAAAAAAATGTAAAGTCAATTTATTCTCTCCTGGTTGCACCTAATTGTAATCACATGAAAAGACTGAACTCTTTGTTCAAGGCCTTCAACTTCTCCCTGTGCTTCAACAACCCGAACAAGACTAAGGACTTACTACCCAACCCAAAAGGATAAAATACAGGATTTACTTCATTCTGGAATTTATGAAATAAAGTGTGACCAATGTGATAAAGTCTACCGAGGTCAGACGGTTAGGAATATCGGCACAAGATACAAGGAACATTTGGCACATAGGAAATTCGGAAGAATTAATCAATCAGCTGTAGCCAAACACTCCATCGACACCGGCCACGATTTTCCCATTACCAATGTTAAACTTTTACACTCAATAAACAAAAGACAACTCTTGGACCCATTCGAAAGCATTGCTATTCATCGAGTTAAGAAAACATCGATTCTTAATCAAGATATGGGGCCGATTAGCGATACTTCGCTAATCCGATGGCTCATCAAAAGAACCGTCCAATGAACACTTTAGTTGTTCCTTTTTCTTCAGGATTGGTTATTTACTATTACAAATACGGGCTGAAAAGACTAATTAAATATCTAAGTTTTTATCTGCATGCTAAAAATATTAGATATGGGCCCTCAGTGACACAATAAATGTCTGCACTGTAGTCAGCTCTGGCCTGACTTGTCCCAGCATATCCTGGGATGTCAACTCCACTGCTGCGGACTTGCGTTGTTTCAGTTTGCTGCGGCAGGGGGAAGGGGAATACAGAATAACTTGCAATCTTTTATTTTTTTTTAGTTCCCAATAACTGGGATATTATGTGGGAAGAGCTGACATCAGTTGTGCCACAAAGTCGTCCACATTGAACATTTGTAATATATAGTTAAAACAGATACTCATCTCTTTTTATGTAATTACAATTTAAGTATTCAGTTCAGTGAGAATTGAAAAAATCAATTTTACTTTTGCACCATTTTTTTGAATTCCCCAGTACAATGTTATTGCATTCGATATGAGAAAGAGTAAATGTAAGCTCAATTGCCCTGGATTCAAATAAAGAATCAATATACAGAGTTAATTCAAAATGATGTCCGGCATTTCAAAACTTTACTATGCATTTATTTTATAACATAAACTAACCAGACCAGGTTTAAAATGCAAGAAAACTCAAATATTTTTTTATTCTAACATTACAAACATTCTATGTGACTCCCTCGAGTCATCCGAACAATGTCAAGACGATAGTCAATCTCATCCCAAACTCCTTTCAGCATGTCTACTATTACTAATCCCATGCTTTTGCGTTTACAAAGACATCCAGTTTCCAGAAATTGATCATACCATTTACGGATGCTTTTGTCAGTAGGCAATCTTTACGAAATGCCCGCTGGACTTTGTTTTTGCATACTCCAAGATGCAATATGCCTTTTCATTCACAGCTGCCACCACAGCCTCCAATTACGGGAAGGTAAAAATATTTGAGTTTTCCTACATTTTAAACCCGGTCTGGTTAGTTTACGTTATAAAATAAATGCATAGTAAAATTTTGAAATGCCGGAAATCATTTTGAATCACCCTGTACTATAAAGGCTGTCCCACTTTGAGAAGAGACTGGGCGACGATATGCAAGTGTTCCTCAACAAGCTTTCACATGTAAAGTTTAAAAGCCTTCCTACAATTGTAATTCGTATTTTTTCCCCCATGAAGTATGTAAAATGTGAGGGTAGAAAAAGAATATGAAAAAAAAAAAAAAGGTGGTGATCTGAGATCGAGAATATACATCATCAAGATCATTCAAAGAGTAAAGATGAAACTTTAATGATGGAAGAATATACATAGAATGTCACCAGACGTGTTTTTGGGACTTCACTATCGTTTCAAAGAGGGGAAAAAGATACAGAGCTACAGCTCTGGACAATTCAAAAGTTTTCTTCGTTATCTACTGAAAATTTTTTTCCTGCTCTTTCCAGTTTTAGATAAGATTTCTCTGGCAACTATAGTTGAATAACATCTTTCAAGGGACCATGAAAAATCGGTTATTATACTGGATATGGTTATAACCGATATTTCCTCTTTATCTGGTCCTTATGCTTCATACCAAAGTCAACATGTAATTATTTGATTTTGGTCAGGAAGCCATTCTTAAATTTCATATGATCCTTCCAAATCGTCGACATGGTAGAACCAAATATATTCAATTCTCTGCACAGACAGCAGTTGTTGGCACCAGATTCCAGCTGCCAAATAATGTTGCCCTTTTCTTCCAGTTATAGATTTTACCTTGTCAATACACTTGCAGCAGCCACATGAGCTAAGGCTGAAAACTGAGTTCTGCAATTTAAAAAAAATTTTTTTCACTAAAATCTGCTAAGTTGGCAAGACTGAAACCAACTGACTGATGAAAGGGAAGGTGGCATATCACTTGGACTTGAGTGAGAATAAAGCCTCATAAGCACGCAGCCAAGGAGATCTTTCCCATAGATACCTGCACCTCTGCCAACACCGGGAATCGTGAGTTACAGCTGATAGGGATCCCCATTTCAGTTGAAAAGTCTGCTGCTATACACGGTTCCATCATTATCAGCATGTGGCTATCACTGATAATTTTTGTTATCATTCAGATAGGAAAACAAAACTCAAGAGAAAAAATTCTGTTCACTATAACCAATGTCATTATAAATGATTATCTGTACGTTCTCTTATTTCCAACTGTTATTGAAATGTCTTTTTATTTCTAAATGCAAATCATCCTGATATAGCATTGTCTTAAGGTCATTATTATACAACCTGAAATTTTCAACTGTTTTTACTATTATAAACTATGAGTCGTTATTTTATTTGTTTACTTTATTCTGTATTTGGTACTTATGTCCCATTGGGAAACAACACAGGTTTTACAGACTGCTGAGAATTTTTTTTATTGATAAATATTATTAATTATTCCAAAACCAAATTTAATTCAGTACCAAATAATGACACAAATTTTAACACTGAGGAATTATAATCTGGTAAAAGAAATAATTATTAGAAATATTATTCTAATTAAGTTAACAAGATTTCTAACACTTCACAATGTTTATCTTACTTAATTTCTCTTGCAGCCCCTACTATTTCTATCTGATTATTTAGAACAGCTTCTACCTCATGCCGCCTTATTGTGTCGACAAGAATTGGCTGTCCTGGCTGTTGGGGTACTTGACCAGTTAACTGACCTGCAAAGTAAACATAAAAAATAAAAGGAAAATTGCATTAATTCAAGATAATTACAAATGCCTCTGCTAGATTACATTGATTTGAATTAATCACAAATTTTTCCTACTTCATTTAAGATGTTTGCTTATTGCTATGAAGAAGAAAACAGTAAATGATGATTGTAAGAATTTTTTTTTTTTTTTTTTACCAGTCTGAGCTGTAGAAATCAATGATAAGGTTCGCTCTTGACGCCCAATGATTTCATCCATTTTTCTATGCAACTCTCGGATCACCTCAAATATTTGGCTTTGACCAGTAAAAATTTGACGTAGTTCCCTCTGTTGATCAGATTCAAACTAATGGGATGAGAAAATTGTAAAAAAAAATGGTGAATAACTTCAGACTGTTAAATGAAGTAAACAGGAATACTGAAAAACAAAAGCCAATGATATGTAGGGTAGATCAACTGGTTATAGCTATTAAGGGCCAGTTCATTATCTACTTTCTCAGCCGAGATTTCTCAACTGAGTGTTCAGCAACAATACAGCAGCACTGTTGTAACCAAGTTTTCATCATCTCAACAATATAAGTCCATTGTTGCTAAAGACTCAGTTGAGAAGACTCACTTAAGAAAGCAGATAATGAACTGGCCCTAAACTCCTTAGCCATACAAAGTCTATGGCTGTGTGTGCTCAATTTTTTTCGTTTTGAATATTGCGATTTCCTATTTTGCAAGCAGCAATAGTAGCTTTAGGTGAGTAACATTATTTCAATTTAGTGTGAAACTATGAGATACAGGTTCATATGGTTGCTTAGTTGGCCCAAATAATAGTTAAACCGCTCATGACAAATCAAAAAGAATTACCAGGGTTTAAAGAGGACATAATGAGGGTGCTCAACAGATGTGACATGCAGGTATTCAACTTTTCACAATTTATGGCTCACACATGTATTGTGTCCACTATACCTCATGGAAGGCATTACCAACTTGACATTCGACAGGTAGGCATTTCAAGCTGTATAGGGCTAGGGTCATCCAAGCTAACTGACAAGTTACAATGTTGCTAATGACATTCACTTGAAGGGTCATGGGAAATATGAATGATGGACCTATTGTCATCACGGTAGAAAGGTTTGTCCAGGAGATGAGTGGGAAATTGGTACTTATCTTTCTTTATGAAAAAGGAAATATGTTCTCTATATCTGTGACAAAACTGTGAGAAGATAAAACAATATACGAGGGTAGCCCACAAAGTAATGCATCACAATTTTTTTCCTTCAACAATGAAAAAAATTGAACACAATGAAACTTATACACTCCCTATTTTTCCACATAATCTCCGTCCCGTTCTATGGCCTTCCTCCAGTGAGACAAGGGCATGTATGCCCTGTCGGTACCAGTCCTTGTTCTGTTTATGCAGCCATGTCTTCACTGTGTGCGAATCACCTCTACGTCATCCTCAAAATGTCTTCCATGAATGGCATTCTTCAATGGCCCAAACAAGTGAAAGTCTGAGGGCGCTAGGTCAGGGCTGTAGGGTGGATAGGATAACACTGTCCAACCCCGTTTCGTAATGTGTCCCGACTTCCTCAAACTTGTGTGAGGGTGAGTATTATCGTGTTGAAGCAAACCATCAGCTGGGTTGTTATGGCGTCCAAGTCGCTGGAAGCGCTTCTTGAGTTTGGTTAATGTATTCACATATGCTTCAGAATTAATGGTGCTGCCTTTCGGCATCACATCAATGAGCACGACACCATCATAATCCCAAGACACAGTGATCATGACTTTACCAGCAGAAGCAGCTGTTTTGAATTTTTTCTTCTGTGGAGAATGCAGATGACGCCATTCCATCAGTTGTCGTTTTGCTGCGGGCTCAAAATGGTGCACCCAGGTTTCATCAGCTGTTACAATCCGGGACAAGAAGGCTTCCCCCTCAGCTTCAAAACGTTGCAGCAACTCAGAAGAAATGTTTTTTCTCAGAGCTTTGTGTTCCTCCGTAAGACAGCGCAGAACCTATTGTGAACACGTTTTTGTGTAATCAAGAGCACGAATGATTTCATCCACCACACTTCTTTTGGTGATTGACAGCTCCAGCGCCAACTGTAGAGTCATTCTGCGTCGGTCCTGATGAATGAGCGCATCAGCACGCTGCATCTTGACAGGTGTGACAGCCGAGGATGGCTGCCCTGACCGTGGCAAATCTTGGAGCTCCGCTGAACCGCTTTCTGATGGCCTCACTCTCTGTGCCCAGCGACTGACCATACTTCTGTCAACTGCTGATGGTCCATAAACTTGAAAGTTTCCAACCCTTTCTTGCTCCGCAGTGAGAAATTCAATGACGACATGCTGCTTGTAACGTGCCATGTTGTTTCATTGCTGCACATACGCTATCTGTCGGAAGAAACGGAAACTTTGCGCGCACACTCCGAAAACTTCAAAGAATGCATATCTCAAGTTTCGCATTCGTACCATTGTTGGGGACAGAAAAAAAAATTGTGGTGCATTACTTTCTGGGCTACCTTTGTAGTTAGCTATCACACGGGCTTGAGAGTAGATATCAACCATATATGCTAATGATAGGTTCAGTACCATTTACTAGAAGGGGTACAAGGAATGAAATTCTTCAAAATTTATGTTAAAATTTAATTTTTAATTACAGAAATGAACTTTGAAATTTCAAAACTCGCATTACGTAACATTCCAAAAAGTTCACCAATACTGAGACAATTGTTAAGACACTTAAGGGCAGTTCACTTTCTACTTTCTCCAGAGAGCATTCTCAAACGAGTCTTTAGCAACAATGGGCTTGTATTGTTGAAATGAGGAACATTTGGCTACAACAATGTCATTATATCATTGCTGAATACTCAGTTGAGAAGTCTCGGTTGAGAAAGTAGATAGTTAACTGACCCTTAAAATAATAGCTTGGATCACCATTCTTATCATATTAGTAGCAATTATTCATGATGCAACAAACCGGTTTTGATGTTGAAAATATGTCATTAAAAAATTACCGTAATCTATATGACATTTTTTTCAGAAGTAAAATTTACATACCCATTCTTCTGGGTGACCATCTAATTCTTTTGCTTTTGCTTCATCAGGATGTTGTTTTCGAAACCTTAAAAGAAAATTTAATTCAATTCAATTGTGACATTTCATTTATTGCTCTAAAAAAGTACTATAAAGTTCATGGATTTTTTTTTTTAAATGATGGGAAAATAAGCATATTAGTCTACCAGAGGCATTCAGAAAGTAACCAGCCTCTACAGTATATGTACTTATGTACTTCTGAGGTATTCACCCTTTAACTCAATACCCCAGATTTACCTATCTCCCCTGGAAGGTGTCTTTATTGGACATCCAGAATATCTATTCCAGCACTGTTCATACTACTATTGTTTCAACCTGTTGTCCACAAACTTGTTTCTTTTTTCCACTTCAGGGAATAACTATAACACACTAATGCTAAGCCTAGTGAATAAGATTGGTGGGTCATTTCAATACTTGGCTCTTCAATAACTTTTGAAAACTCAAAGCATACACAGTGTGCAAGGGCATTATTCTGATGCAGAATTTTACCAGTTGAAGAATATTATGGACATTTCTTGTAGTTTTCTCTTCAAAGACCCATAAAAGACTTCAGAATAGCAGACACCAATTAAATTCCCAAAGAATTACTTAGAAAAACACGGTCTTACACAATTCCCTTTTTGGGTATCTACCCACTTCTAAAATGTGCCACATCATCCAAGACTTTTAAACCATTCATCATTTTTATGCCACTCAAAATTTTGGATGACAACGCAAATAATCTTCCTTAAATGCTGTTTGAATCATTTTGTATGTTTCTGCTACAGTTTTTCCAAATGTATGCAAAAATATCATAGTGGTTCTTTGCTTTAAATCCGTATTGGGTTATGGAAACAAGGCATTATTCAACACCACATGCAGCAAAAAGTAAGCTTTGGAAGATTCTCCATGAGCATCTGCACATGCTCACAGTGAGGCTTCCCGAAATTCTAGCTGCATTTTCCAAGTTACTTTGTTGTGGTGCTCTGAAACCTGCTCGACTTTTTGAAAGGTTCTTGTAAAAGTAAACCCGCAACTCACGTGTAAATTAATCAGCGTATCATCTGATTGGATTTTCTGCCCAAAAAACTTTACATGAGCTAGGTATAATGCTGAGGCCAAGAGCAAATCTTGTTTGGCATTAGCGAAACTGTCACAAACCTAGGCCTAGAGCTAAATTAGACCGAGGGAGAAGTCACGACCTCAAAGATTTTACACATATTACTAATATCGTATTGTGACGTGTAATGTTAGGTGGAATAAAATTCTCAGACTAACATATTTATAATTCCAAAAATTATTATGGAGTAACCTCACCAGTAAATTTTTAATCTTTTCACTTTATAAAAACAGTGTAGTTCAATGTGGAATGTTCGTACTTACTCCTCTTTCTGTTGTTCTAATCGTTGTTTATACTCCTCAAATTCTCGCACAAGCTTTTCTTTTTCAGTTTCTCCAATTGGTAAATGATCCTGACTTGGCTTCACGTCGGGAGGTGTGAGACTGAAAGTTAAAAATTTTAGCACATCATGATCATCTGAAAAGAAAATCATTTACAAATTAATAAACCAAATAAAGAAACTTAAATAAGGGGGAATGGTGGATTGGGACAAATATAAAGTGAAAACCTCTAATCCACAAAGATAGAAAATAGAAATTAGGCCCTCTGACGATATTATCTTCAAAATTTGTATCCAGCGTTTCTATTTTCTCTGTCTTTGTGGATTAGAGAAATAAGCTGGAATAAAGAATAAATAAAAAGAAAAATTCCACAATCTGGGTTTGAACCAGGGACCATGACTCAGCGTGTTGCTGCTCACCCAACTAAGCTAGTGCAGATATGTTGACAGTTATGAAGTCTAGACATGTCTTATGGGCTTCCATTAAGTCATATGAGAGCCAGCTAACAGAGCTGATCCTATCCAAGGAATTTTTTCCACTTATTTAACTATCATTTACAAATAGATTTATGTGTTTTATTTATTTATAGAATAGAAGTAAGAGAAAGGTTGGAGCAGGTGACCACAAGGACATGTTCACTGCATTTTTTTTAATAAGAGACGTTTAAGTTTACTGCTAGTAATGCTTGATATCAGCTTTAAAACAAACATAAAATGCAAGTAATGAAAAGTCATGAGTATGCAAGCAAATGAAATCTATGCACTATGGAAGGAACATTGATGGCAGGATAAACATTGCAAAATACCTACTTTTCACCCTGATTATACAAGGGATGCAAAAGTAGGTATACAGAGTTATACCATAAAGTCATTAAGTTCATTCATATAGTGCCACCAGCATACAATACAGTGCATGGTTTGCACAACTTAGCAGAAACCACAAAGCAGAAAACTGTTTGACATCACTTCCTGCTTTCATCTTTTTGTCCAACAGAAAACTCCTGGGTTTTTTAATTTGGATTGAGATAAAAGAATTTTTTGTCGGGCAGAAAGATGAAAGCAGGAAGTGACGTCAAAAAAAATTTTTTGCTATGTGCTTCTGCCATTGTATTACGCATGTGGAATCCATGCCTTATGGTCTTATAAATTTCTCGCTAGTTCCAGCGAGAGTTAGAGTAACAGAACTACGGTCTCTGTTTTGAAGGACAGTTTAATGTAAGCGGTGAAACTCGAGAATATCACAGTATGAGCAACGACAAATATGAATTTCTGCCAAAAATTAGGCAAATCAGGTAGGAAACATTTCAAATGATTAAACAAGTGTATGGCAACGAAGCTATGGGTTGCAATGCTGTTTTCAAGTATTACAAACGTTTTATAGAGGGGAGAGACAGTTTGGAGGATGACGTGCGAACTGGTCGGTAAACGATACTCTAAACTGAAGCCACGATTGGCAATGGTTGCAAAGTTGGTGCATGCTAATCAGTCCCAATCGGTGAATGACCATGCAATATCTATAGGGATTGGCCGTGGTACATGTCATAAAATTCTGACTGATGGCCTGAGCAACTTGAATGTTATCTAAAACGGTGTTCCACGCATCTGGACGTAAGATCGTGAAAATCGCATGACCATTTGCTGCGACCTGATTGATAGTGCTGGTAACAATGGGACGCTTCTCAATCAGATCATAACAGAAACCACAACTGAAGCAGCTAGAAATAGCCAACATCGCCATGGCCAACAGGACAGGTCAAAAGGCAAGGTGATGCTTGAACTGTTTCAACTTGTTTGGAATTGTCCAAATGGAATTCATCCCAGAAGGAGCAACTACAAGCAAGCATCGCTATAAGGACATCCTTCACTGTATACATGATACAATTCGTCGTAGGCACCTTGAAAGTAGAAGCAGCAAGGATTGGCTGTTGAACAAAATGTAGAATTAATAAATCTGCATCTGCCTTCCACTTTCTCTTGCCCCTTCCATATAAATCACTAGTTTAAGGTAGAAACAACTGAAAAGATTGCCACAGCCATCAATGGATGCTTCGTTAGTTCATAGGCAATTATCACTTATAACGCTAGACAACTGTACAAGACTTGAAAGACTTAACCAAACAGATTAATAAAGCAAACAAAGAATAAAACCTGCTAATCCTCCTGTGGCAGCAGACAACCCAAAGTATCCTAATTTAGGTAAAAACACATTATCGGCTCTTAAACAGAGTTCATAATCTTGTTCATTATTGGTCATTCCATTATGGAATAATACCTAAAATAAAGAAAATTTAATAATATATTTTTGTTATACAAAACTTTCAAAGTGATTAGTTTCCCAATTCTGACAACATTTTACTTACAGTAAGAGTATTCTTATAGTACTCTACTTTCGTCCGTACAGGGAACGGTTTATTACGATAATCTCTTGCACATCCAGCTAATTGTTGATTTGCTCCATCACTAAGGAAAGCAGAAAATTT
>JAHWFO010027233.1:974501-1115215 GCA_023313115.1 Rhysida immarginata
TTTACATGCTTCTTAAGGATTTTAATATACGAAGCGTGTTTTTTTTAAGTAAGTACCGTTTGTAATAAAAACAAAGCTACAGTACTAAGTATATATACAGGGAGAGTCAAAAAAAGCCGGCGTTAGAAAACAAAAAAAAAACTAAGTCCCAGGACAATAAAGACCTATTGTTGAAATACCTATTGCTGCAAAACCTATTGTCCTGGGACTTAATTTTTTTTTCCTAACACCGGCTCTTTTTGACTCACCCTGTATATTTTCTTTGCTTTTAACTATTTTCCGCATAGTTTCCAAGTTTATTTAAACACTTGTCACAATGCTGAATGAGCTTCTGCATACCCACTTCATAGAAGTTTGCTGCCGGTGAGGAAAGCATGCAGTTTTCACTTCTTCATCGTTGCTGAAATGCAGGCTGTGGATGAACTCCAATAGATACCGGAATAGGTGTTAGTTACCGGACATGAGGT
Source organism: Rhysida immarginata (assembly GCA_023313115.1). NCBI lineage: Eukaryota > Metazoa > Arthropoda > Chilopoda > Scolopendromorpha > Scolopendridae > Rhysida > Rhysida immarginata. Next base: position 974,969 of record JAHWFO010027233.1, read on the forward strand.
CTGGACTATAACTACCACCTATTCCGGTATCTATTGGAGTTCATCGACAGCCTGCATTTTAACGACAATGAAGAAGTGAAAACCGCACGACTTTCCTTACAGATGGCAGACTTCTATGAAGTGGGCATGCAGAAGCTCATTCAGCGCTGTGACAAGTGTTTAAATAAACTTGGAAACTATGTGGAAAAAGTTAAAGGTAAATAGAATCTGGAAAAAAAAATTTTTGGAAATATATATAGCAAGTTTTGTTTTTATTACAAAATGGTACTTCCTTAAACACACATCATTGATAGTTTGGAAATAATTATACAGAAAAATAAATCAAGGTAAATTTAACACGATTTGATTAAAAAATATAGAAGCACTTTTGATATGCAAATTTGGAAAAAAAAATAAAAAATAAAAAAAAAAATTCCAAAACATTTGAGTTGTTTCATGTATATATAGAAGAGAAAATGTAAATAAGATAAAAAGAGTGTATTTAAAATAAAAGACCTAAACTCACCTTATTATCATTATCAAAGGAATCAAAAAATATTGCAAGTCCTTTCCATTTGTCATTACTTCCAAAAACAGGTCCCTCAATTCCTTTTGATTCTGTATACCAAAAGGCCTTTAATTAAAACAAAAATTTAAGCATTTATAAATTTATGATTAAATAAACATATTCCTGAACACAAATTATAACCAATATTGTGAAAAATCAATAATTTTATTTTCTGATTTTAAGTTTGTCCTTCAACAAATCAGTGCTTTTCTATTTAATAACTGGCCAAATCTTAAATGAAATATTTTATATTTCTGAAAACTTCAATATTAAGCACATCTAACTTCCCCAATTATAAAATAATGTAATTTTATTTTTCTTCAAGTTACTTTAATAAATAATATCTGGAGATATAAGTGTTTTTATTTTAAAACTTTTATCAGATACAGATGCAATGTTTTAAACAGAAAATTTTATCAGCTGAGTGGAAGAAAAACAGCTGGGAACAGGGAAAAAAAAATTTTCAAACATCAATTTTTACATTTAATTACAGTAGCTATGTGATCATAAAGCAGCAGAGCATTCATCAGAATGGATCGGAAAAAACTCGGAAGTTATTAAAATAGTTAGTACTGTAATTAAACAAATGATAATTTTAGATAATCCTCAAAAACTGTATGCAGGCAACTTTTATTTTGCACAACAGCTGCCCAATAGTGTTTATCTCAATTGGCTCTTCTTTGGCTAAACTGCTCTTTGGAAATATTCTAAGAGCTAAAATTGAAAGCTTTATGTGAATGATATATGCCTTGCTGTATCAAACTCTGCAAAAATGCAAACTGATCTCACAAATATTCAATGAAATTTGAGATCACAACAGTTTGAGTCCCACCATCCTCCTACTACAAGCAGATGGTGTATGCAAATGCTTCAAATTTAAAAGCTATCAAAAAGGCTTTTAAATTTTGAATGGCAAGCTTTTTCATGAATTCAGCATACCCAATGCAAATGCTGATGAAAATAAGGCAAACAATCTATGCCTTGACTAGGTTCAATGCTTCTTGTACCATGCAAGAAAAATTTTTTTGTATGCTAGCAATCAATGATTTGTGGCCCATGAAGCCTTTGCCATAAAAACTAAGCTACTGTAGTCAATTAAACATGTGATTATAGAATCTTAAAATTAAAATCTCCATTCAACTTCTTGTCAATGCATAATAGGATTGTTCAGACACCCTATGCTCAAATCTCTCGAAATATTTGCATACTGTACCAAGCTCATGTTCTTGTAGTCTGTCAACTTTAAATGTGACAGATGACTCAGGCCGAGAAAGGTAGCTAAGATAGCTTGGGCAAAGGCTTTCTAGTTTTCAGATGGTTTTGGATTGGGATGTTTGTATTTGCCCCAAACTTGTGCAAAGTTATGAGAAGGGGGGTGCAAATGATGTAAGGTGCTGCCATGTCCATAAAACTCTAACAAACTACCAACTAACAGATGACTCAGACAATAAGAGGAAAATATTATAATTAAATATTCTGCAGATATAATTAGCACGTTTTTGTCAAAAATAAAGCAAAATAATTTTAAATTTTATAAAACATTTTTACAATATAGTTGAACCTCACAAGAACAGAAAAAAAACTGAGATAAAGTGGTTTTGAGATACAGAGGGTTTTTTTTTTTTAATCAAGATTTTTAGATTAATAAAGATGTTGTGAGAGTACAGAGAAAAAATACAAAACAAAATGGTACATGTATAGTGTTACGCCATGTATAAGTGGCACTACTAACATCAGAAACGCACAAACTACATATGCTCAAAACATCCCATACATAACTGAGACTTGTCAAGGAGATCTAAACATTTTTTTGTGAATTTTTTCTTAATGCACGAGAATCGTCTAACTTTAATGGAAGCGACGTCAAATTTCTTAGTTTTCGTACAAAAATTTCTCATAATGTAAAAAAAAATCTTAACTCATTTAGGCTTTGCATTTTGCTGGCATACGAAATCAAAATTCGATGCAGCGAGATTTTCCGAGAAAATGTTTTGAGATAACGAGGGAAAATTACATTGAATTAATAATGAAAATGAAGAGAAAATTTTTTTTTTTTCGAGATATGGAGGTTCAATTGTACTTTTTAAAAACAGTTTTCAAATAAAAGTTTTATGGAAAAATCTGAAACAAAGAGTTTAAATTTCAATAAGACACGAAAAGGCAAATATCTTCAGATTGTTAAGGATCAAAATTAATATTAGGGTTTTATATAAATTGTTATTTTAATTACAATATACTTATCCTTACCAATCCATCAGCACCTATTCTACCTCGTCCTGTTACTCTGAAGACAAATTCTATTTCCCACCAATCAAAATTAATTGGATTTTTTGTCCATATCAAACCTTCATTTTAAGGAGGAGAAAAAAAAAATTATTAGAAGTTTGAACTTTAAGTTGAAGTTTCTGTAATAAATACTAAATAACATGTGTTATGTTTATTCTTTCATGCCATCGCATGAAGTTTGCATTTTAAAAATATTGTGTAATCTGACCTTGAAATTTAATTGAACATTTTTGTTTTAAACTAATTACAGCTTTCATACAGGTAAAATTCTATTGCCAAGTCAAAATAAAATCCCTCTTAAGATAAATATGCAATTATTGATTTTCCCCTATGTTATATTATAAAAGCTGCAATGCTTTTAAGAAACCAGGAATGGTTGAATCCATTTTTAGAACACTACGATGGCAATGTAGCGCATTTTTTTTGAGCTACTTTTGATTATCTAGATTACTTGAACGTTAAATGAATCTCAGATCTTTAAAGTCAGTTGTCAGTTGAAAGGCATGGAAAAATACACTTGTTTGAATTTTCTTCTAGGTTTGGATTTTTATAACTCTACTCGATTTAGTAACTATCTGCTTGAATAGTATGGAAGTAATAAATTACTTTAGATAATAAACATCCATACTAGCAGGCCTTGTATTGCTGTAAATATTAATACTAAATAAATACAAAGAGGCTGTAATAAAGAAATACTTAAACTTTATTTGTGTAGCCAACCCATTTCGAATTCTCTTCATTATCAGAGCCAATGAATACAAGGTGAAGAAGAAGCAATACAATAAATTACTTTGCTATACCTCTTTATATGTGAAAAAGCGTGGAATATTCTAAGTAAAACTGAAAATAGTTATATCAAGTTGTGTTAACAATTTTTTTCTTATTATAGCAAAGAAAGATAAGGAACGACAAGATTTGAGAAAGTCAAATGGATGTTCCCGATTTCAATGATTTATTTTTGGAAGGCAATGGGGATTTCTGGTTACAAAATTTGAATTAGCAGGCAATGTCTCAAAGTTCAAATTTTCCAGCTGCGTGTTCTGCATCAGTTCTTCCTTGGGTATACATCAGAGAAAACTTTTTTGCTCCATACAGAAGATCTCAGAAAGAGAAGAGATTTCAATTCAAAATCAAGTTTTGGTAGTTTTTCACGGAAATAGTGTTGTTTTCCTTGATTGTTCATCCAGTTGCCGCGTGTTTTGCCCTTTTTTGTTCAAAACTGAAGATCATAAATGTTAATCAACACCGAGAAGATGAAGCAAATCAGTGTTATGATGATAAACAATAGTAAATTTGCATTTATATGACCCTGGCTACTGAATTTGGGAAAAACATGATTACTGGTTTGATATGAGCCGTGCTCTACAAAGAATGCACATTGAACATTTTATGATTTGTCTGGGGGGATTGTACTTGTATTTATCTGCTTTATATTAAATTTGAATAATAAAATTTGAACAATCTTATAATTCACACATCTCTCCATAAGAATCCAATTAATTATTAATTCCTAATTTATAAATCATTTGTTAAAAATTCATATAAGAGAAAAAAAGATTATATTATAGTAATTCGTAATTTAGATAATTTTTTCCCGATTGTTGAATAAGATTTAATTTAAAGAGAATTTAGTACGGCATAATAATGACAAATATTAAAAGAGAAATAAATTTACAACTGGCATAAATTTCGATGAGTAAGATAGCAATGAATAGGAAAATTCTCTAACATCGCAACAAATCACAAAAATTTAAAGTGCGAGCTACATGTCAATGGTAGCAATGGTTTCATTGTAATTCAAGCAAATTTTGTGGCATAGGTGGAACATCTTTCATTGGTTTCCACAAAAAAAGTATGATCATATTATTTGGGTGTTCAGTTGCAAAAATACCATGTTAACATCATACAGTGAGAATAACACATGCATGTTAAGGACAGATAAAAACTTTGAGAGTTTTCCTATTCTTTGATACCTATGCCTGATTCTGTAATAAATGGTTACTTTGTACACAAAGGAGTTTCAATTCATTTAGAATTGACCGTATATAATTAGGCTGAGCAAAATTAATTCGTAACTTTCAGATAATGAGAACAAGTATGGGAAAAATTATAATTCTAGCCCCGAGTATGTCATCTTTAATAGCAATGTTTTCAAGACTAAATGTTACAGATGGATTTACTACAGGGTGATTCAAAAGTTACTGTGCAGTAGTGCAAGAGAACTTGTAGAGATGCACTTTCTGCAGGAAGTCTTTGCTGATCGAATCATCTCGCGTGACATCTGGTGCTTTGAAGGGTAAAGAGTATGCAAACAGTCCACACACTTTGCCTGAGCTGAAAGAGGTAATCACCACTGAAGTTCAGTAAATCTCACCAGCTACATTGAGCAGAGTGTTTCACAACATGCAACTGCATGCTAACTGATGTTGTGAGGCTGGTGGCAGGCATTTTCAGCATCTACTGTAAGTGGATGCCACCTCTGACCAGCTGCTGCACGGTAACTTTTAAATCTGTATGTTAAAATGCAGATTTTGCTCAAATTTCACTGCAATCACAAATGATCAATATGACAACAGTAAATTCCTAATAATACAGGGAGGAATTAACTGGGCCATGGATTAACCCAGGACCTGCATAAGCGGCGTGTATATCAATTTGTATGTAATTAAAGATTCTGGTTACAGAAACATGCCAGGCATATTTTAAATATACACTAGTACCTTTTTAAACAGCATATTCAATCCATCAATTATTCAACATTTGAAATCATTTAATCTGTCTATTTTGGGCAATACCTAGGGTATGAATCATCCATGTCACAGTGCTGCTTTGTCTCACGTCAAGAGAGTCTATTTGACTATACAAGAAGACAACAGTGTCACTCTTGCTGATAAGATGATGCTGCGTAATTTATGCATTGCCATATGTAGGAAGGGGAAAAGCAAACTTCTTTGTAAAACTTAATAAGTTTGCTTAAACTATATATCTCTATTAATACATACACTCATTGTCAAAAAAAATTTTGCACCCATAGAGAACTTATGGGATGCTATGGGATGTTCAGTAAAGACTCCACTGCTGGTACAACATCTGCACGAGCTATAAGCCATCAGTTTACATGGATGGGCTGAGTCAAGACTACGTTAAGGGGGAACTTGTACGACTCATACCAAGATGTACGGCAGAATGCATTAGATATTGGTGGCCCAACATCCTATTGAGAGTTGTAATGATTTTGTTATTTTGACCAACAAATTTTGTCATATCCACGCCCACTGTTTAATCATTTGTTGCTGGTGGCGAGTACTAACTTCCTTTCAAATATCTTTTCAATCTGACAATTCCTTCTGGGTGCAATTTTTTTTTTTGACAATTAGTATACAGGGCGTTTCAAAATTACTTTTACAAACTTTTATGAAAGGAATATGGATGATTCTAAGCAAAAAAAGTTCATATGAACATGGGCCCGAATTTGAACGATAACAGAGATACGAACAGAAATAAAAATGCCGCCACTAAGATTAACAAGTTAATAACTCAGGTTCTATAACACCTAGGTTAATGAAGTTTGGGGTAATAATAAGGTACATATATAAAACTGCATATACCGTTAAAATTTGATCAAATTCCAACAAATAATTTCCGAGTTACCCAGTCAACTAGAGTGCTAACCACCATGTGTTATGATGTTGACTACGTAACTCAAAAGCTGCTTGTTGGAATTCGACCAAATTTTAACGGTGTACACAGTTTTATGTACCCTATTAATACCCCATACTTTATTATCCTAGGCGTTTTAGAACCTGAGTTATTAACTTGTTGATCTTAGTGGCGGCATTTATATTTCCGTTCATATCTCAGTGACTGTTCAAATTCAGACCCATGTTCATATGAACTTTTTTGCTTAGAATCATCCGTACTGCCTCCCCTAAAAGTTTGTCAAAGTATTTTTGAAACACCCTGTATAAACAATATTTATTAATATTTTAATAATTAAATATACACTTAAATTATATTTTCAAGTTTTTCCTTCACTTTACAGGTTATGCAGAGAATTTTTATTTCCCAAACTGCCCAAATAATGGGGAGTCTGCTGTTTGTAATGAGAGTTCATAAGCATGTGGGAGACATCTGGATGTTTTATAGATAGCAATAGTAAACCCATCCAACAGAAATTGCATGTGTATACAATGTCATATCTACAATGGAGGAGTTATTTCCTCTCCCTGCCATTAAGTGCATGTATAAAAACTTAAATAGGGCAGTAAGGAAATTATATGACAGAAACTTCCTTCTTTTAAGATTCCACAAAAGGCCCTGTCAATTTTTCTCTCCCAACTGTCCTTTTTTTATTAATAATTCCTCACATGAAGACCAATTCCTTCGTTTTCTCCTTAGCATCCACTGGACTGGATGTCTCGTCTCTCCTTCTCGGAGATCAGTGAATCAAGCAAATGAGCCCAAAGTGGTCTGTCTGATGTATGTTTTCTTTGAAGCTTTCACTTGTTTTCATAGTGCGCTCGGCAACATCAGAAAGCATAAGGAAATTAGAATACTGCCAATTAACATGGGTGATGCTATATTTTATTTTTATTAACACACTATTGCTATAAAATAAGTAAAGGGAAGTTAAAAATACTTGTTTTAGCATTTTGAAATAGTTTTATTTTGAAAATACGTGTTCAATGTATACAGGCTAGATACCAGCCAATTGGAGAGATTGGACCCAAATGGGTCCAGTCTTTCTGACAGCAGTTGTTAACTTCAAATTCTATTAAATCTCACAAGTTTGATTAAAAATATGCTAATTCATAAAAATATCTTTATACAGTAAAACCGTTACAACGTACCTCACTTTAACATACATTTCAAAATAATGTACAAATTTAAAATCCCCGGCCGAAATCCAGGAATTTTAATGCTAAAAAGTTTCAGTTTAACGTATCTCGAAATAACTTACATTTCAGAATAACGAACTAATTTTACGTTCCCTCGGTTAAATTTTCCTTTCATTACAACATACATCGTTCGAATGTCTTGTTCTGATTGGTCAATACAGCCCATGCGAAAGTGCCAAATGGCAATGCATCAAAATGAAACGATACGTCATCACTCAAGCCAATGGGCTAATTAAGCCAAGTTCACATTTCATTGGTTGGTCAGTGTATCATATATAAACCAATTTTGTAGGATTCAGAGATTCTGAACATGGGACAAAAACAAAATGAAATTGAGAGTGACCAGGAAGACGAAGATGAAAATGGCCATTTAAAACCAGAGGTAACGTCAGTCTCAACTTTTGTAGCAATGGAAGCTAAAAAGTTTACTTAATTATTCTGACAGCATATCGGTGCACCAGACTCATTTCACTTTACTTGACGGATACAAAGGATTTTTTGGGGAAGCAAGTTAAGATTTTGGGAGGAAAACAAATGGTCATTACAGATTTTTTTTAGGAATTAATCAATTCTAATACTACAGGTATTCTGCATTTGTATTGAATAAAATAAAATGCTACACTTCATGTATTCTTATGTTTTTCTGTGCAGGTACTGTACAGTGTATATGCATCGTTCACAAGCCTCCCCTGCTTCATTTCAGAATAACGTACAAAATTCCAGTTCCCTCGAAGTATGTTGTAACGGGATTTTACTGTATACTCTATATATGTATATGTAATGTAAACAAAATGCAAGCCACTGGAGGGGCCCCAAGAAAACGGTTCCAATTGGGGATTGCACTGACTGGATCTAGCGAAGATTGTATATTACAGTAAATCCTGTTATAACATACTTCTAAAAATTAATTTGAAAAAAAACTATAAGGATTTGAGAAGCAAAAATTTTTGTGTTATCAAAGAGACATGGTCTTTAATTTGACAATTTAAAAAATAAAAAAATCATGCACAGACCCCATTTCACTTATCTTGGTCGCATTCAGTCATCGTGTGATTGTGTGAATAGTGAAAATTAATCTGATCCTGATATACTCTATGTATTATTGTGTATATGTATCATATACACAAGCAGTATGTAGAGTCACCATCAAAATCAACTAACACCCAAGTGAGAAAATTTAGAAGTAGGCAGTGAGGCAGGCTGACTTATCTCCAGGAGACTCAAGATTGAAAGGCTTTGTTAAAGCAAACATTTTTACTTGTCACGTGTTAAAATTTTGTATTCATGGAAATTTTGTTTAACTTCCAGAAATATTTAGATGGCGAATCAAGCAGAAAAAGATTAGTTGAGATGATTTAATTACATGTGCGAGATATGCGGTTTGATATGGGGCCGACAAAAAGCTGTATGCAAAGGATGTAAAGAAATAGGAATTTGCGGTTACTGAGTGTAATTGTTAATATAACTATTACAATTATTCCCCCCATACCTTCCTACGACGAGTTGTACGATTAGAAAGTATGGTTTGACGCTCCCCTTCCCCTTTTTTTCCCCTTGAAAAAGGAATAAATTATAACTGCCAGATTTAGTTGTCAGTTGGGTTTCCATGTCTGAAACAATATTACATTTATTTTCTAGTCGTGATAAGGATTTAGCAGTGTTTAAGAGATCAGAAATACATTGAAGAAAATTTTCAAATAACGCACGTTATTCATTTTTATTTTATTTGCCTTCAGCTTTTAAACATTTACAACATAAAGAACAAAATTAATAAAATGATATCACAACTAAATAACGTACAATTGACTTAATTCATCAATAAACTTATCTGGTGCTCTTTGCTAAGGAACATAATCAATTCTGATGGAGCAACTCTTATGAGAATTTTGCACATACGAGTTTTTTTTGTTTTTTTTTAATGTGTGCAAGTTAAAATCTGATATTTCACACAGCCTGGGTGTTCCTTAGCTAGCCACCTGCTTCACTGCACCCCCATTACTGCTGTAGCACTGCTCAACTTTGATGATAGTTCTTTGATGGTAGTTGTTGGTGACCATAATATGAGGATTGTTCTGAAATTAAGTTTCGTCATTTTTTTTTCACACGGAAACTTTATTGGCGAAAAAAAAAATACACCATGGCATCATGAGCTATACACCCTTGCACTATTTTTCGACATAGTTGCCGCCGATATTCAGACATTTATCGTAGCGTGCAATCAGTTTGAAGAAAGAGTAGCAGCAGGCAGGCATGCCCGAGGGTATCTGATCATGTGTGAGCCTTGCTGTGTCTGGTTTTGCGTTGTCGTCCAAGAGCACAACATCTTCACTTTTGTCGAATGGCGGATCTGAGTTTGGTGAGGGTGTCGAAGTAGCGTGCCGCATTGATGGTCCCTTGATGGAGGAAATCAATGAGAATCGCACTTTTCGCATCCCTGAACACTGTTGCCATAATCTTTCCTCCGGAAGGTGACACTTTGAATTTTTTCTCACTGGTGAAGTGGGATGCAACCACGTTGTCAGTACAAGTCTGTCTGCCATCGTGATTTGTACTCAAATAGCCTCGGGCATGCCTGTTTGCTGTTACTCTTTCTTCAAACTGATTGTACACTACGACAAATGTCTCAATGTAGGTGGTGACTACGTTGAAAAATAGTTAAAGGTGCCATGCTGTATTTTTTTTTTTCAATAAATTTTCTGTGTGAAAATAAAAAATAACGAAACTTACTTTCAGAGCAACCCTTGTATTAGGTAGCCTACATGGGCTTGGCCACTCATCCCCCCAACCTCCCATTTTAGATTTGCAATATGTAAAAAAGAGGTTTTACTATATCACTTTTACACAAAAATACCCTCTCCCCAGTGTCTGGTCTCCCAATTTTCGAAAAGAGGAATCTTAATAAAATTCTTGCTAACAGCAGATGGAAAAAATTCAGAAATGTCAAATGGTAATTATATTGTGTTTTAATGCAATTTTGAATATCTGAATTTGTTTTAATCATGATTCAGTGATTTCTTATCATATACAAGCAATTTGGAAAGATCATCAAGTGAAATATTTTTCATCATTGCTCCAGCTGTAATTTACTCTGCATAACACGAAGTCGTAATATAACTTTATCTCGAGGTAAGATCAGTGATGAATTCATTTCCAATGTTGAGGATTGAGCCCTCTAAACTTATTATTACCTTTTTTGCTCTTCAAAGACGGCGTAATTCGCACACTTTCTTCGCTGGCTATTGTACCTAAGCAAAGCATAAAACGAAAGATCAATTTTGTTTCATAGGCACTTCAATCATAGGCAGAAGATACCCATATGGTGAAGCGATAAAAATAATAATTACGACTTTAGCATTTAATTTATTCTAAGATTAATTCATATTTTTGTATGCGTAAAAATATTATCAGAACTTTCACCTGTTAATTAAGACAATAACTTGTTAGTGCTTTTGCATTAAACATTTAATAAAATGTTTGTGATGTTGAGGTAACTTCCAAGGGGGGAAAAGGGAACTTTAATGATTTAATATTTTGTACTTACTACCACCGTATTCCCAAAACGGAACGCTGCCGTCTTTTTGCGCTAAATAAGGGCCTTTAAAACTATATTTATATTCAAAACGTTTATGATAAGTTTCTGCAATTACTAGCGACGAAAAATAAGCGATGCAAGCAAAGCACACCGCAACCACGTTGGCAGCCATGATAAAGGAAACAGGAAGTAGTTGTAAAAGCGAGAACGCGCACGTAGTCGTCGCACAGCCAAGGGACTCGCCATCGACAGCTCGTCTAACTTTTGAACACGTCAGCGTTCTCGAAGCTAAACTCCTTTCATCTATCTATCTTGTCAGCAAGCAGTGCTAAGGTCAATGTTTACCTTTAGCGCCACTTGGAAGAAGGTGTGCATATTATTCGTGCGCTTCACGAATCTTCCTATACTGTTGAAACCGTACGACATTTTTTATCCTTGGAAGAATTTTTATAGGTACGGCTAACGAAAATTATACACCAGAGTTGGACCAGGTGTCTTAATTTTTATTATAAATGTTATTGTAAGTTTTATGTGAGGAAGGAAAGACGAAACGCTTTCGACAAATATGAACATAAAAAGATCTATTTTTTTTTTTTTTTTTTTACGTGCCTCCTAATGAGGAGCCCTCAACATTCTCGATTTCCCGAAACACTCAAATGTTGCGCATCGGAAAAAATTCTTTGCAGAAATGCCTTTTTTTTTTTTTGGCCTTGCTTTCCTCCTAGAAAACATTTTTCGGCGAACAATGCGATAATAAAGTTCATTATAAAATTCTAGGGTTCAGATTTACAAGAGCCTAAGACACATTTCAAACATTAATATCACAAAGATACAAAAAACCGTTTCTTTCCTTTATAATCTACCAATACCAACAATTCAAAAGAGTTTGTTCTGGTGTTTTTAATGTGTTCCCGCTTATATGCGTTAGATGGCCCACTACAGCCTCACTGGTGGATAAATCAACGCCACCTAATCTAGATTAGGTGGTGTTTGATAAACAAACGCGGAGACATTTTCAGGAAGAATATCAGAGAAACGGCATTCTTGAATAAGAGAAAAAAGTTTTTGAGACTGGTAGCGTGCTTAAAAAACGGAAACCGGAGCGCCCAAACACGAGCGGTGAAACTTTGGCGTGAGAAATCCATTCCAAATGTACCGAGACATCTCGATATGTCAAATGCGAGATACACAAGAATTACACATAGTAATGATGCAAAAGTAACGGTTGATGCTTCCATGCTTGCATCAGATCGCTCATGGGCTGCAACAATGCACATTTCAAAATTCCCACGTGAAGAAATTCTGAAAAAATGGGATTTGTAAATGGATTGCCTGCGTTAAAGATCTTTTTTTATTAAATAAATCATATTTTCTATGTATAATATAGTGCTGGTATTGTTGAGTAGTAGAATAGGCCAGTCCGACTATTTTTTATGGGATTGAACATTTTTGACATTGCGACAAGTTGAAGTCGATAGTCTTGAATTCCCCTGCGCGACGAATGCTGCAACACTGAGTTGAATGAACAAATAATAATAATAAACCCACACATATACAAAACCTTACAGAAAGCCACATTTCTAAACACCTGTCACATTGTAAGGAAATTCCTACACCCAAACATCAATACTCGCACGAATGCGTAACTTTCCCTCCCTTGCATTTGAGTCCCTTGGGCTTGGCCCTCATTTGGGTCTGCCTCTGGGATTGGCTTCCGGACTTGATCCGAATTTGGCTTCTCTAAACAATGATAATAATAAGGTACATCATACACCAACATCATGCATCAACATCTAGTTAAGGTACACAAGCTAAGGGACATTCACACTCCATACTATAAATATATCCCTGACACTGTCTTAGAGAACACACACATAAACTATATTTTGACAGAGCTATAATCACTGACAAAACTATCCCTCATAACAGACTAGACCCGACTTTGCAAATTACGTATCTTTTGCTGTCAAGATCACGGGCCATTCAGTTCTCTCTTTTGTCACTGCTTATAAAAATGGTAAGTTAATTTTTTTTCCTTAGCATAGATATCTCGAAAGTCTTTGCCTATTACACTAGTAGATAAGTAAAACAAAGTGACTTACATAATTGATATCTCCATCCCCAACACACACAATTTACAAATGACATACACTGACAAAATCACTAAATATACGGATCTTGCACACGAAATAAAAAGCCTTTGGGGAGTTAACAGAGTACATATTGTTCCTATCATTCTTTCTGCCACTGGGGTTATTCCACACTCGCTACACAAAAGCCTGTCAACAGTAAATTTAAACCCACACTTATACAAAACCTTACAGAAAGCCACAATTCTAAACACATGTCACATAGTAAGGAAATTCCTACACTCAAACATCAATACTCCCACGAGTGGATAACTTTCCCTCCCTCGCATTTGAGTCCCTTGGGCTTTGGCCCTCTTTTGGGTCCGCCTTTGGGATTGGCTTCCGGACTTGCTCCGAGTTTGGCTTCCCCAAACAATGATAATAATAGTAATATTGACAAAATACAGATAACCGGGGCATTTTCCAGGGTGACTCACTGAGCCCACTCTGGTTTTGTCTTGCATTAAATGCACTTTCAAACAGATTGAACAGCACAACTTACAGCTACACGATTAAACACAATAAAAACTGATACTATACACTTTCACACTTACTCTACATAGTCGACATGAAAATCTACTTCTCCACACAAACAATTGCACCAGTTACTTGACATTACATAAACTTTTTGGGTTGGACAAATGCAAAACTATGCAAAACATTGAAAATGGAATAGTCAGGGAAGGGGGCTTCACATTAGAAGAACCAGGTCATATTGCTGCTATGGAAAATGATGAATTTTACAAATATCTAGTATTTAAGCAAGCCAAGCTTCTGGAGTACAAACATATAAAAAATACATTCACTAAACAATATCTTCATGGGCTAGAGGCAATACTTAAAAAAACACATTTAAATTCCAGAAATTTAATCAAGGCTATCAATACTTATGCCACCCTAATACTCTCCTACTCCTTTGGAGTCATACATGGACACACACAGATCTTGAGGGACTTGAAAGGAAGCAACGTAAACTGCTTACAAAATACAGAAAGCACCATCCACACACAGCTCTTGAAAGACTCACCTTGCCTCGTTCAGAGGGAGGCAGAGGTCTTATTGATATAATAGATCTACACCAGAAACATGACTCAGTCACTCAGGGAATTCGTTTACTCTAAACAACACACGCATCACCATTACACAAAGCAGTCTGCATGACTGATACAAAATACACGCCTTTGAATCTGAACAGGATGCAGAACACCCATAATATTCCTACAACATACACTAAACTTCAATCGTGGCTCGGAAAGCAACTCTACGGTAGATATCCTGACCTCAACCAGTCCACGTCGACAAAAAAAGCGTCGAACTTTTGGTTGAGTGATGAGAGTCTCTTTGGGGAAACTGAAGGGAACCATGATTGCCATACAAGACCAGGTTATTAACACTAAAAGCTACAGAAAACTTGTACATGTATCAAAGATTCGACTGATGGGTCTTGCAGGAAATGCCATATCACAGAGGAAACCATCCAACACGTCATATCCAGTTGCAAAATACTCACGCAGACAGATTATTTACACAGACATAATCAGGTAGCCAACATCGTACATCAACATCTAGCTAAGATACACAAGCTTAGGGACATCCATACTCCATACTATAAATATATCCCAAACACTGTCTTAGAGAACACCACACACAAACTATATTTTGACAGAGCTGTAATCACCGACAAAACTATCCCGCATAACAGGACCAGACATTACACTAGTAAATAAGCAAAACAAAGTTACCTACATAATTGACATCTCTATCCCCAACACACACAATTTACAAAAGACATATACTGACAAAATCACTAAATATACAGAACTTGCACACGAAATAAAACGCCTTTGGGGAGTTAACAGAGTACACATTGTTCCTGTCGTTCTTTCTGCCATCGGGGTCATTACACACTTGCTACACAAAAGGCTGTCAACACTAAATTTAAACCCACACTTATACAAAACCTTACAGAAAGCCACAATTTAAACGCCTATAGTAAGGAAATTCCTACACCCAAACATCAATACTCCCACGAGCGCGTAATCTTCCCTTCCTTGTATTTGAGTCCCTTGGGCTCGGCTCTCTCTTGGGTCCGCCTCTGGGACTTGGCCTCCGGACTTGATCCGAATTTGGTTTTCCCAAACAACAACAACAATAATAATTCAATTCAATTCAATTCAATTCAATTCAATTCAATTCATTTATTGTGTTCACACAGCTAATTCAAGCCAACACGGAATACAATATCTAGCAAATAGAATGACAGTTACAAAGAAAATAAAAATAAAAAAAGAAGTAACAAATATATAAAATTAACATTACCGAGTAAATACAAAACAAAAAAAATAATAAAAATACAAAAAATAATACAAAAAATACAAAATGACAAGCATGAATTCAATAAATGATAAACAATAAATACAACCATAATCACAAACATAGGATAGTAACATGATGAGGAAAATTAATTAAATAAATCAATGACATCAGAATTCTCATTTTTTTCTCTGAGTTTAATAGGAGGCCAAAGCTTCATCACGGGCTTCCTTGTAGTATGACAATGGACTCGGATGGCACTCGGATGAAAATGGACTCGAGAAGGTTCGGAGCTTCCCTACTAAAACATTCTTAAGAAAGGCAAGATCAGTCTTCATTCTCATGTCTGAGAGTGCACACAGATCTGAAGGTACATCAAAATTCGGGAATTTCCACTTCAGAAACCAGAGGAAGACATTTTGCACCTGTCCATTTTACAAGACTGTACCGTAAAACTAGACTGCGATAGAGCCGAACAAATGTAGAAGGGCGCCGAAAATCGGCTCCATTGCACAGAGTGATACCAAGAGCTCTGTAAGTCTTCAGACGAACAGAGTCAACATCGGAATTATAGGAAAGTTTGCTATCAACAGGCCCGTAGCCAGGGGGGGGGGTGGAAGGGGGTCGACGACCACCCAATTATGGAAAAGGGTCCGCCTCCCAAATATGCAAAAAGGTCCGACTCAGTGGAACTTTTGAAAAAAGGTCCAGAATTTTTGAAAATCGACCCCCCAAAAATAATGTCCTGGCTACGGCCCTGATCAATGATTACGTCAAGATCACGGACACAGAGCTTGCACGTTTCCACAAACAGAATAGGAGAATCGATAAAATTGGTCTTTTTGTCACATTAAGAACAGAGCATTTGGTTGCATTAATTGCAAGATCATTCTGCTCACACCAACGACATAAACTATAAATGTCCTGCTGAAGCAGGTGAACATCAAGACTATTTTTAATGTTACCAAAAAGGTTCACATCATCTGCATACATCAATATATGGGAGTTTCTTATCACCTCGGGGAGGTCAGCAGTGAAGATAACAAATAATAAAGGCCCTAGGACAGAACCCTGTGGAACGCCACAGTGAGGCATATAGGGCAACGATGAATGATGTCGTATAGATACAACACACTGTCGATCCAACAGGAAAGAACGTATTATCCAAAGGAGTCCATCAACAATTCCTTACGCACGCAATTTTTTAATTAGTTACTCATGATTGACAGACTCGAACGCCCTTCGCATATCAAAGTAGACCACGTGAAGTTGCTGGCAGTGGTCAAGAGCATCATGAACATGAGTGGTGAGAGATACAAGATTGCTCACAACGGAGCGTCGGGGAATGAAACCATGTTGACACTCAGGAACATGAGGAAGGACATGTTGTAGAAGATATTTATGAATGATGTTGTCAAAGACTTTGGCAGTGGATGGAAGGATAGAGATCGGCCTATAGCTAGCAATGTCAGTCCGTTTGGCAGAATCACCCTTAAAGACAGGAACCATAACCGCACTCTTCCATATTTTAGGATAGTGGCCAGCTTTTAGACACAAATTAAAGATGTGCCTAAGAGGAATAATTATGACATCTCGAAGGCCTTTGAGAATAAAGGCAGGAACCTCTGTCGGAGAATTGCAAGGCTTGGCCCGTAATCTATTAATGCCGTAGGCAACATCTGTATGAGTGAACTCTGTTAAGATGAGGTTATCAATAGAGGTACAATAGGTAGACAGTCCTCCAAGAGGTGTGCTGAAAGAAGAAGAGATAGTTTCACTGAAATGCTGGGCAAAACAGTTACTAATATCCAATCCATCAGTAATGGTAAGTCCAGCAGAGGTAGTGATAGTAGTTATAGTATGTCGATCCTTTCTTTTGGAGTTGACATAGTTCCAGAACTTACTCGGTGGGAGTTACAGCTGTTTTCTATAGTGTCAACGTAAATACGAAAATTCTGCCGCTGAAGCTCTTTGCATTGTTTATGTAGTGAGGAGTATTTTTCACGAAGATCAGGGTGATTACAAGTCTTAAGCTTCTTATTATGCGATTTTTGGCTTGATGAGTTTGGCAAGCTGCCGCGAAAACCACACAGGATATCTGCCAGACTTTCTACTTGTAGCACGAACAACTGGTATGGCTTCACTTATGATTTGAAGAAGGGTGTTATGAAAGTACTCAGCCGCAGCATCAGCGTCAGTGCGTTCTAGCAAAACTGTCCAGTCCGTACTGCAAGCACAATCATATAAAAGATTATAGTTACCACATTTAAATTTCCACAACTGCTTCGGCAAAGTGATGGGAGTTTTAGAACTACGGGAATGATTGATGCGAAGAACATTAGCATTGTGATACTGGCTGTCAGGCGGCACAAGACAATTTTCTTCTGTTAGAGTAGTAATAGATGCATGAATATTTGCGACAACAGCATCAAACATAACGTCAGGATTCTGTTCAAAGGGCAGCAAAAACTGAAGTCCAAAAATAGCTAAAAGATCACGAATTAGAGTGTTTTAAGTGGCCGTAATGACCTCCTGAAGCTAAGTTGATATTGAAATCACCTACAAGAAGAACTGAACATTTAAATTTAAAATCATATCAATGAGAGCACCATACACACTCCTGATGCCATCAGCACTAAGGCCAGGAATGAAAATAAAGACAGCCAATCATAAGTGAACCTCCATCCTGACCAATAACTTTGCACCAAACATTATCAATTTCAATAATTGAACTAGAGATGGGCAGAACTATACCGCGTTTTTAATCGCAAGATCAACTCCCCCACCAGAGGAGGCAAATGTTCTGAATGCGGAAAATAGTGTACCGCGAATCAAAAGCAGAAGAAGAGGCAATATCTGAGACGAACCAGGTTTCACTGAGAGCAATTGGTACAAAGTCGAAAGCTTCGTACGAAGACCCCTACAATTCTGATAGTAGATAATAATAATAGTAAAAAGTTTCGTTTTCATCTTTTATACGTTCGTGAAATTATCATTCGAAGTTTGTCGAGATTATGTACATCATGTATTTCACGATGATTACAAAACGTTTACGATCCTTCAGAAGCTAAAATCAATAATTTATCCTAGTTGATTAATCACTAGTGGTCTTAAGAGATTATACAATGATCCTATCTGTACTAGTCTCAAAATTTCTATTAGTCCCATCAATGAAAATCGCGTTAATGAAAAAAAAGTTTAAAAAAGTCGATGGATCGAAATTTTTTTAGCAAGTACATTCTTTACGTCAAAAATATTGAGTATGAATGGTTTTAGTTTGGGAAAGAAAACAAGCATCGGTCTATTTTGAAACGTGCAATCGCTGCTAAATGGCAGCACTATTCCAAAGATTATATTGTTGTCATGGCAACATTTTCATATGGATCGATTGCAAACGTCAAATTGATCCCTCAAATTTTCTGGAGTTTGAAAAGCATTCAGGTGAAACAGAAAATTGTTTCAGTTACCGCTATCAAATTTTTTATTTGGAAGTCAAATCCTGGATGGACGCTATCCTCGGGATCATCATCTTCATTTTCTACATTGAGTTTTTGGAATTGGAAATGCAAGAGTGGATGCTTGCTCAACAGTGATAATGGCTATCACACAAAAAATTGTGGATAAAATTCATGACATGACTTTGGCAGATAATGATTTGGACTTGACTTTGGATAATGTTCATAGTTTACATAATGATTTGGACTTAAAAATGCTTTATGCAAGACATTGCTGCATTTGCTCGATCCAGTGAAATTTCCAGAGGAATCCAACGAATTTCAAGAGACGATTTGCGACTAGATTGGATTCATCATTACACAAAGAAAAATAATCAATTATTACAGTAAATTAGATATGGTGAATCGGGTTCGAAAAAAGTTCACTTCCAGAAGAGAATCAAAAGGCTGGAGAGCAACCATGTTGAACTTCGAGGGGAATATGTTGAAAAATAAAATCAAATCGATTTATTAAGTAACAAAGAATGGAGTACGGGCATATCCTCCTTCACAGTTTAATTTGGTTCCCATTGGTCCACTGGGGTCGAAGTTACGGTGGTGGAAGCTAGAGAGGCAACCGATCTACATAGTATGTAGATATGTTAAGAGTAAAATTCGACATGCAGATTCCTCTAGACAAGATCTCCATTACTATGGTTGGGTCAAATTCTGGGGGGTAGCAATCACGTGATCTTTAGAACTATTAATGTTTTCAAATGCCTACATATGGCCTGTGATATGTCATTCGATCGGCAATAACTAGAAATGAAAGAAGATAAAGCTCTCTTTTTGCATTTTCTAAATACTACGTTCGAGAAAATAATTAAAAAGTGCGGATATAAGAAGTAAAAAATAGATTACATTATATTAGAAGATGACACAAATCATCTGCAAATTCAACCTGATATCTTGCGCTAGCCGAGATTAGGATCCGAACTCGCGAAAATTCGTTACCCGGCCCGACACCATACCGAGTTGGCCACCCGGGCTAACCTAAACTGAGGTAATCTCATTGCTTCCGCTCCTTTCCTTACTCTCCTCGCGGAAGTTAATTTCTTGGTTTCCGGAAAGTTTTCAATCCAGCCTTCTATTTCTATACGAGACTTTGATATTATTTTTTCTAAGTCGAAACGCGCAGAAAGTTGACCCAGTTTGTAATGCTTTTGGTTTATCGATTATAAAATTTTCCAATTCATGTTTTATAAATATGGCTTCTATAATTCCGACTAAATCCCTTCATATATGGAAATTTTACGGAGAGGAGGCCACCAAGAAGGTCCTGACCATTCCCCTTCCCCCGAAATTCTTCCGCGACTTTGATATTTTATTCATGATGTCCTTGCCGTCCTCCGCCCCAAATAAAATTCTGTAAAAATTGTTTATCTCTGTTTTGGCTTTGTATTGTGTACTTCAAATACTCAGCCACTCGGGGATATTACTAATTAATATTTTATTTATTTTATTTGCACGCATAAAAATCTTTTCCCATTGGAGGAGTCGGAGTAGAGATTATCAAATCCGATTTCCAAGTCTAAGATTGTAAATTAAACCACTAGTTTGGTTAGTCCCATCGATTTCAAGCAGCGGCGGATTGAATCACCGGGACACCGGGAAAAATCCCCGTGGGCCGGACGGATGGCCTGGTTGGTGGCTTTACTTTCTCGTAATTGAGGGCCGATTTTTCCCGGTATCTGCCCGGTACGATTTAGATGCCAGTCCGCCCATGATTTCATGTGTGGCTTTAGAACTTATTCGATGTCTTCAGGTTTTCGTTTCCAGAGATTGTGGCAAACGGAATCGACGAAAAAGAGGCTGTTGGGAAATCTGAAGAAAAGAGTAGATGGGTCACAGTGAATGTCTGATAATGGCGGATGAGAGCAACGCGCGAGTGACGCATTCCCAAGTTGCGATATCCAAGTCTGGTTTCCCACCTCCCCCGGTACGGACTGAAAGACAAAAAGAGCTAATGACAATGCACCAAGCCTTACACTAAAAATGTGACATAGATGTATTGTATTTACCAAGCTGAGGGCGGCAGAGGACTTTTACTCGTCGCAAAAAAAGTTCGTTATCCGGACCGCTATACGGAAAGCTGACATTTTAAGCTCAAGTCTTAAGTGAAAAGATGGTTTCCCCTAGTTTCATTATACCTGAATTAGTATGAACCTTGATATACTGTACTAAATAAAATACACATATACCAAAAATTATTATATCCAGACATCAATACTGTCGTTGGCATTTAACGTATCTTCACCTCCTTTGACTTGAGCTCCTTGGGCTTGAGTCTATTTTGTGTGTGCCTCTAGATCTTGGTTTCTGGATTTTTTTTTGGTTTTTCCAAAATAGTAATAAAAAATTTGCAGCAACGTTTCGATTGAAAAAGTAATATGTAATAAGTTGTAAGTAAATCACAAATAATAAAATTGTTAATTTATAATTTATATTTTTATTGAGAAACCGTTTCAATTCGACCCATTTTGAATTAGACTTTTTTTTAATCAAAATAATCCCAGGAATACATAGCCAAACTATGGACATTCTATTCCGTGTACCTTGTATTTCATGAAAGTAAGGTTTAATTTAATTTAAATTTAATATAAATCCAGAACAGTCTCTTGAGAGCTAAAACTTTATTTTTTTACACTAAATAGATACGGATAAAATTACTTTTTTAAAATTTGTACTTCATTCTAATTTCAAGTTTCAGACAATATTTATTAATTGATTTATGCGATGAAACTTGCATTTAAGCGATCTTAAATAATAAAGTCATCATTAAAGTAAATAAAAGAGATGTGACGATAAATAAAGCAATACATAAAATTTATAGGCTTATAATAAGTGGCTGACGCTGTGATAATATCTCACAGGACATCGAATCATCGGATGTCCTTATAAATGTAATGTTCTACAATATTATTCATTTAATGAGAAACGTGGTGATTTATCATTTTAAGTGGAGCGCTTTCAGCTCTTTAGCGATTTATCTATTGAAATCTTCGGTTCGGTAAATATCATTATTTATTTTTCCTTAAATAAAAGTTCCCCCCCCCCCCCCCCCAATTCAATTATAACAATTTTTCTTGTGCTTGCTGACAACTTTTGATCATGTCATTTAAGGTGTATACCAAGAACAAAAGATGGTTTCACCTCGTTTCATTTTTAAATCATTCACACAATGATAACATTTTTAAGAATAAAGAGACAGATATGTTCCAAATGTGTTGAGGCACTAACCTATTATCCCAAAAGTTGTTTTTTCCTAATTGAAAAATAAATTAACTTCACTGAAGCATGCATCGAGCATGACCGATAATTTCGTTGATAACGTTTTTTATTTTTTATTTTTATTTTATTTATTTACATTCTTTGTATTGTGGTCAAACGATTATATCTTAGAACATGAACGCTAATGACTAGTTTATTTCAGTATTGAATAATATTATTTCAAGGCAAAAGATTTTCATTTAACTATAACGTATATTCATGGCAGTGTGCAAATGTTCATATCTAAAGAGTCGATTATGCTCCATTTACCCACGAAAGTTGAAGTGAAAGTTCAAGTGAAACATTATGGTAAATCAAAGATTGTGGCTGTTTTTATAGGCTGATTGAAGATATTGTTCAACGAGTTGCCCAAAGGATGTTTTTATATGCTCAACGTTCAGGCATTTCTTTGTGTAAATAAATTCTTTTCGCAAATGCTGTTGCAGACAAGACACGAGAAACAACGAGGACATATTTATTAAGCGACGAACTTCATAGTACTTAGCGCATGGAAGAGCTAGTGAGGGAAAGTAGGCTACCTAGTAGAGATCTCTTAACGTATCAACGTTTCCTCGAGAACATTCTTGCATTGATTTTCGATTGTGGTAAAGCTTCATGACAAACAGGCAGATTATATTTTTCAAGTACTAAACCAAAATAATGTTGGTAAACATTTGTAAAAAATTCTCATATACTTCTTATATACATGTACCGGGAACAGGATTAGAAACTTTGATGTAAATTAATACTTTGATTACTGAGAGAGTATTAATGCAAATTACATGATGACGAACAGCTAACAACGTAGTCTTTGCTACTATTTAAAAATACTGTGTGGAAACCATTGATTTCGGAGCTGAACGAAGTCGTCTTCATTGGGCAACTGACGATTGGAAAAAATCATGTGATCTGACGAGTCACGTTTCGATTGTTGGCAAAGGAGTGGCGGACCCCATGAATCAATTATCCAAGGGTCTGGAAGAAGTATTTATAGATTGGAATATGGCTTGCAGACATGAAATGGGTCAATTGATATTGCTAGAAGGTCGTGTGAACTTATAAGTTTGCCTAAATATTGCAAGTGCATTCTGCAATATAACACTTCTACTCAGAAGGAAATGGATGCTTCATATACAACAACTGCACTTCCGATAAAGTGTACAAAAAATGTTCAGGAGTGGTTCCAAGAGCGTGACAGCGACTTTCAGCAATTTTCGTGGTTCCATTAGAATCGATTTGAATTCTATAAAGAAAGTATGAGAGAAGGGAAAAAGTCATTCTAAAGAGCCATCCACTTCCTCCAGTCTGATCGGTTTGAGGCAAGTCTCCTAAATGCTTGGAATTTTCTAGACGAGTCCTAGAATCCATGCTCAATCGCATACGGGCTGTAATTCAGGCTAAAGGAGGCCACGACGATATTAATAAAAGACCTGTGGCTCAGTGGCCAACGTAAGTTCTACTGCTGAGAAAGAAATGCCTTCAGGAATGAGTAAGGAATAGTTTTCATACTGGGTTTATCGACGGAAAGAGTGGAAGAAGGAAGCCATGGACTGTTGGTGAAGGGAACAAGTAGTCAAAACAGAGAATATGACATAGGATGCCAAGTTCTAGTGCAGCATCCCTATGGACTGATCCGTTTTATAGATGATTTAGACCCTGATTTAGAGTTTTGAAAATGTGAGTTAAAGATGAACTATGCATTGCTAAATGAAGAGATATGTTTGGCGTCGTTTGCAGTAAGTTTGATGTGTAATAGCTCCATCCATATCAATCTTCTTTGAATGTGCTACCTACCCTCTCAAAATGGTGATGATGATGGTTGTGATTATGATGATAAACAAATCCGTTTGTTTTTAATATAATTCAGATCACAGATTGACAGATCTTCGATATAAAACGTCTTTTTAAGAGTTCCTTTTCTCGATCGTAATTAATTCGTGTATATCGAAATGATTAGCAAGTATTCGAAAAGCGATTTCGAAAATTTCAAGTACAGAATTTGGCACAAATGAAAATGTTTGTTGATTCTTTTGATTATTGATTGACGTTTTCGTAAGTAGAATGGCATAATTTTATAACATTCAATAGCCAATGCCACCGAATGCATAAAAAGTGATGTAGGAGGCGCACATG
Source organism: Rhysida immarginata (assembly GCA_023313115.1). NCBI lineage: Eukaryota > Metazoa > Arthropoda > Chilopoda > Scolopendromorpha > Scolopendridae > Rhysida > Rhysida immarginata. The sequence goes on from JAHWFO010027233.1 coordinate 999,571, forward strand.
CAAAGTTTCATCCGCCCATGCCGATGCTAAGAATGTTGTGCAGAGCCCGAATTGGCGTCGATTTGCAGAATGGCTTTTTCTTTGGACAAGGCAATCGTCTTAAACATTCACCGAAAAGACGGTCACATTCGCACATCCTAAAACCACAGTCGTTCCATTGACCACGTTTTCCATCTGAAATAAATCGAAATTATCAGATTAAGTTAAATATTAGAAATTATTTACGAAACTATACGAATTTTGAATTAAGCTAATAAAATTTAAACTGTTCTATAAGCAGTGAATAACATTTAAAATTTCTGCGTAAGATCATGTAATTAGACAGCAAATTTATGCTGGTAAATCGAGACTACTTACAACAAAACGGTTTACCCCTGAAACATGTCCATTTGTACGGGATAAAATATATTATCTTCTGCGGACAAGGTAGCTTGTCATAACAGTAGTCGTGCATTTGACAGCATCTATAAAATATAAGAAACGACTTTTGTGTAAGAAAAGTTGTACTTATAAAGTATAAGAAACAACTCCCTGGGGCTTGAACAACTTGACCCCCCCCCCCTTCTCTAAAGAAAACAAAAATTAGAGACACTTAATAAGGTTTTATTCGTTTATACTTCATTTTCCCAAAAGATTATTTCCCAATAACAGAAGAAATTAAACATTTCCTGTAATAGATTTTTTTCGATATCTCAGGTTTTTATTAGATGCAGCCTCGAATATTTAGTTTTTAGTTTCCATTTGTTCGAAAATATTTTTTTAGGGGTGTGAGAAAAGTTACAAAATTGGATAGCTTTTTCCCTTCATTTTTTCCATTCTTTTTTTTATTTTAACTTTTGACTTTAACACCGTAAAAAAAAACAATTTTTTAATCATAAAAAATACGAATCATGTTTTTGTAGGGGGTACAAAGATTCATTAGGGAGTTCATTTTTTTTCGTTATGAGAAATTTTTCGTACGAAAACGAAAAATTGTACGTCACTTTCGTTTGTTTGTTTGTTTTTTGTGGTAAGCTTTTTTGGTAACGCACGAGCATGCATATCCGGAGAACAATGGTTGTTTAAATGTCTGTACATCCATGCTCGTGCGTTACCAAATAATTTCTCATAACGAAAAAAAACTAACTTTCTATTAATACATTTTTAGGGACGCGAAATACAAAAAAGTTGGGAAACCCTGCCCTCTACAATCTGTCTTCGACATATCAAAAGGCATTTCAGAAGGTCGCAAGAACAGTGGAGCCTACCGATGCATGAAGAAACGTTGTATGCATGCAGGCAACACCACCTGGAAAAAGAAGGCCTGCGCACTGAAACGTCATTTATTGTTACATAAACTAAAAGACCATTGTCAATCTTATTTCTATCAATAATAAGCCCTAAATTTGGCCGTTTGATGATGATGTAATAATAAATGATGTTTCACTGCGAAGGCCTTTTTTATCCAGAAGCATCATGGTGTTGATGCAGGCTACCAAGCATTCTTGCACGGCCCTGACATTCCAAGGAGTCAAAATTAAAACGAAATAAACATAAATATGCTGATAAAGACAGCTTAGCTGTCGAAATGTACATATATATGTACACTCACATGCCAAAGTCATGGGATGGCAGTGAACTATTTTTCAAGTGGCAGTAACATGTGCAAACAGTATAAATATGCAAATCAGCATTAGTAGGTTTAGTTACACTGTCATGAGTAAGGGGTGTGGTGTTCAGTGTGACAATGGCTACACGACGAGAGCTATCCGAGTTCGAACGTGGCCTGGTATGTGGAGCACAACGTATGAGTCATTCAATATCGGAGGTGGCTCAAGAATTCAACATCCCATGGCCCACAGTTTCAAGAGTCTACCGAGAGTACTAACTTGACAGCATTACCTCCCACCATGGACAACGCAGTGGTCGACCACACCTTCTCAATGAACGGGACTAACGGCGTCTGAGTAGGATGATCACCGCTAGCAGGCAACTGACACTACGCCAGATGACATCAGATTTTAACCAGGGTGATACAAGAGCTGTATCGATGCGAACTGTGCAACGAAATATGGTGTCCATGGGATATGGAAGCAGAAGACCGCGAGGGTGCCCTTGCTAACAACAGGACATCGTCAGCAACGTCTCTCCTGGGCCCATGAAACCATCGACTGGACACTTGACAACTGGAAATGTGTGACCTGGTCTGATGAGTCTCGATTCCAGCTGAAACGAGCTGATGGTAGGGCTCGAGTGTGGCGCAGATCCCATGAAGGCCATGAACCCAAGTTGTTAAGCATGCACTGTGCAAGCCGGTGGTGGCTCCGTAATGGACAATTGTGGGAAGCTCTCCAGTCGGAATGGTTGGCAATGTCTTCAGATGTCTTCCACCGACTTGTGGAATCAATGCCACGTAGCACTGTGGCACTTCGCCGGGTTAGAGAAGGTCCCACACTTATTAGGTGCTATCCCATGACTTTTGGCATGTGAGTGTATACAGGGTGAATACAAAAGTCTGAACCCCCCTTTTAGTTTTTGAACCGAAGCAGATATGTCAATTTTGATGAATCCAATGAATAGGAAGTTGTGGGTGGCCTATACCATGGTGCACTTTTCATCATCCCAAATATGCAAATTAGGACACATTCAAAATTTATCTCAAAAACTGTAAGGGATAGAGAAGAAAAACCCAATTGCAAACTTGTTCAGCATAAAAAAACAAACAAAACAAAAAAAAATCATCCAAATCGGACCAACCAATCACCCACAATCACGTGGTGAACTGCACAAGGAAAACTGAATGTTGATATTTCCACCATGTAAAGCATGCAAATCAAAAAATTAACATAAATTACCATACTCACATTCACTTTCATGCGGAAAAGCAAATAAAAGGTATGTTTCAGCACACAGAAGACAGAACAATTCCAGGATGATTTTATTAGTTCTTTGAATTTTTATACTTGACAGTAATGTTTTCCTGTAAGGCTTCAATAGAATGGAGTTACCATACCATACACCATTTCTTTTAGATGTTCCCACAAAAAGAAATCTGGGCTAGAAAAGATGATCTCGGTGGCTATAAATTTCTGGATAATTATTCCTCTTCACTCAACTTCTAGATAATTCTCTGATGACGTTTGGAACAACATGAAATGTCATATTTTTCTGTCTATAATCTATAGGAGCGAATTCTACTATCAATATCGAGTAAATATTCGGTTTTTCATCATAAGGTTTTACGGTATTGCATCATCAATGAAATCAAAACTCCCAGTACAAATTTTGAGGGGAAGTAGATAATTTCGCGCTGAACCATATTCACATAGAAAAGCATCACCGGAAACGCCACCTGCAGGAGCTAGACGAGACACATGGCAAGAACATAATACAGGAACCAATGTAAAGGGGTTTATTAGGAGAAACTTAACAGTACAACAACTGGTTGAGACAAAAATACGTTTCACAAGAGGTATTCAAATGTCCGACAATTCGGAGTGATGCATATGCCTGACACCGACGCCGCATGGATTGTCGAACATTTTCAAAGATACCTGGAGTTTCGCGGATATTAGCAGCAACAATAGCGATTCGTACTACGAAGTCCATTTCAGAAGCACAGCCGTTTAGTACACAATGGCCTTGAAGGTCCCCCAGAGAAAGAAATCTATGCTCAATAAATCAGATGAACGTAGAGGAAGGACGCAATGGGCTGGAGGCCCACCGTATGGAACCACACCAGGCGACGCACTGTCAAGGTAACAACGTCCAGTACATCCAACAGAACCTCCTCCAGAAAAGTCCGGTATTTCCGAGCATGTAGTCAAGGTGGTAACAGTTATGGGCCGACTAAACAGTCACCTATTCGTTTCCGGTGATGCTTTCCTATGTGAATATGGTTCAGCGCGATGTTCTCTACCTCCCCTCAAAGTTTGGATGTGGAGTTTTGAAACACCCTATACAGTAATTTTCTAGATAATGGAACGATGCCTCTTAATTTTTCACAAAATAGACAGTTTTCTTGTTTTTCAAAAACATTGTCCATGCAGTGCCGTCGTTCATTTTATTAAAAATTTGCAAAGCTTATATCACTTGTATGAACTTATTTAAAATGAACAGGATTTATTTTAAATATGTTGCTCCCATAAACAAATTAATTTAATTATTACTTATCATGAAAGATAAATTAATATCTTGGTTTGGGAATAACATCCTTACCTGTCAATACCATCCACTGGAATGCCCGCCCCTTGATATCCACAGTAGCAACCATATCCCATGAACTTCAAAGGATTGCAACTAGTTGCACAAGCTACAACGTTGTAGAGAAGGAGAACATCGCGTCTCCTTCGACCACTGGAAGTGAGTTCTCTTTGCTGAGGGTGTTTTGTTGCATTAGATTTGACACTGAACATTTTAGCGGTATAGAGTCCATCGGGATGGGTAAGCATTCCCTTTTTCAAAGAATAATGCGAGTTTTCAGAATGATTCCAAGACATTTGTAATGTTTTGAACGTGGAAGCTATTGTAGTAGAATGTGCTCGTCCGTTTCCTTTGAAAGTGCTAAATAATTCTTCTCCTGGAAGATATAAGTAAGTTAGATTACTCTTACTGTTCCTTAATGATTTTTCGTTCTTTTGAATGCCAATCTCTCTCCATCTGTCGACAGATTTGATACTAGAATTTTCATTTGCAAACACTTTTCTAGGAGGTTTCGTTTTTATGCTCTCGTCGCGGGTCATGGTTACATATTCAGTTTCATCATTTGTATCCATGATTCTTCGTTCATCTTCATGAAAAGCATTTATGCTGTTCAGCGTGGGTTTTGGTGATTTCTGCATGGATGGAACTGAATTTAAAATGAAGATTTCGGATCTGAATGTCTGTGTTTTAATCTTGTTGTTTACCTCTTCGCAATAGAGAAGAATAAACAATTCTGGAAAAGATAATAAAAATATTATATACTTTACTGTAAGAATAAAGAGAGAACAGTTTTGGCACAAATATTATTTTTCCTACATGAATATTAAACTAAGAGTTTATACGAGGAAAGCAAAAGTTCTCTACTTAGTTACTTAATTACCAGCGACATCATAATGAAATAATTCACTGCTGATAGCAATATCAAATTCTAGTATTGTCATCTTATAGAACAAGATATTATTCATTGTTTGAGTGAAAGAGATCCAAACGAAATAAGGTTCTTGCATTCTAAAGCGACAGCGCTGATTTCCACCTCTTTTCAAAGTTTAGAATGAAGAACAACCTTCGTGGCACATAATCTGATTAAGTGGTCATGTAAAGTGTAGAATTCAAAAGTTGCATGTGAATAGGTCTTGATTCATGGATCTCCGTCTAGACAAGCGCCTCGAAGAAAAGGCGATTATGTTGAAAAATAGTGCAAGAATGTTTAGCAAAACTTCCGATTTCAATTGTTGTTAGACATTGTTGCAAGTAAAATTAATAATGTCTAACAATTGAAATTGGAAATTTAATTGGACATGCCCAGTCCAATGGCAGATTATAGTAACAACTCTGTGGATGGCAGGGCCTCTGAGCACGATGGGCATGCTAATGTATACATGTCAAGTGACTTGCCATAAATATGCTGTAGGAGCCCCAGCACAAGTTTTCGAATCACTAAAAAAGTTCACTAATAGGCGGCTGGTACCTTTGATTGTTTCCCTAATATGTTGTTCAAAAGAAAGAGTATCCTTAAAAATTATACCCAAATCCTTGATTTCATGTCGACGCTGAATTTTTTTTGCCCGGGGGCTCTTAATGCTGTTAAGACGGCCCTGGTGGATAGTCCACTTTCTCATATAATCTCCCTTTAGCCCTTACTTTCTTACTCTGTACTTTAGCAGTGTGTACATGTACTAGTCACAAGTTACCAGATAGATCCTACTGGATCATTTTACAAACGGCTGTTCAGACTGGTTGCGACGGACTCCTGAAAAACTGGTTTCAGTAGCGCCTTGAGAGGCTTGGGCTGTTATATAAGAAAATGGACCAAGCTACCGAGCTGTAGTCGATCTGTTTTAACCAAAAAAAAAGTTATTGCCGTATTTATAAACCAAAAACAAAAGTATACAGCAAATATTACATATCGTTATCCCATTGGTATCCAGTACTTTTATCTAATTGCCTCCGGCTGCTCAATGCCCTTGCGGTAAAAATCGGGGGTGAGGGGAGAAAATAAAGTGCAATTCACTATGATACGCCCTATATTTCAATAAATGAAAAGTGTTAAAAAAGTATACTCGGGCAATTAGAGGAAGACCCATTGCCACTCCCATTTATTGATTGGCAAGAACAGTCACATGTCCAACGCAGCCAATCATCTTTAACCGTAGCCTCTCTTCCTCAGCCATTGTTCAATTTATAAAAGTGTTAACATTGCCATGTCTCAAAGAAAGTAATGGAAGTAATTGGCGTGCGCTTTCCAATAATGGCCCGAGTACAAGGAAAACTGAGGTGGGAATTTTAATTTCTGATTTTCCGTCGAATATAAGGAAAACTGTAAGAGGCACCCCTAGACTGCTGAATAAATGTGAATGGATCATGATCTCACCCAAATTCATTTTAAGATCAAGTTAAACTTGTGTTAGTATTCTACTTCACCTTACACTATTTTTTAAATCACCATTGGCTTCTATGCAATATAAAGATTCTGCCCAAGAGTGTCTACCGAAGTAAACAATGCACGTAACAAATGCGCACGTAGGCAGACGAGAAAGCATTGCTTACATCGAGAGACACCCTTGAGCAGAATCTTATTTATTCCACGGAAGCTGTAGTACTCATTTCCAATATTTACTATGCTGGCATGCAGGGCCGCACCAATCCGAAGGCACAGAGGCCCACCGCATTTGGGCAGCAACATTGATGGGCGGCAAATTGTTTGCACCCAGGCTGCAAATACCCTTGGCGCACTATTATTGGCATGTTCGTTGCTATTTTAGTAAAGTACCGTTTTTTGAAGGCATTTACTCTGTAAGGAATGTTCTGAATTCAAAAGCTGCAGTAGTAGTGTAAAGAGAATTCATCGAACTTTCAAATGATATGTCGTTAGATATTCTTCTTTGCCGTTTAAAATTTTTAAGTCAAATTAACTCCTCTAATTAAGTTAATTGTGGTTACAGTTCGGTGAATGGAAATAGGTAATTGACATGTTAACATGCCCCTCCTCCATACAAAACCAGTTGACGTGTCCGAGCGTTTTTCTAATAAACTAGTTGTTACCCGCGGCTTCGTCCGCCCGCGCTCGGTGGTCACTCTCTAAGTAAAGAGTCTATACTAAAGTTGGATAACTTCTTTGCAGGGGCGGGTTTACGTATAAGCTAAATAAACTACAGCTTAGGGCCTCACACTCTGTATGCCTCTTCTGTAGGGCCTCACAATCTTAGTTTAACAAGGTAGGGGTTTCATATAACTTAGGGCCTCGTCAATTCTAAATCCGCCCTGGTTCTTTGGTTCATTGGACATGCCTAGTATAAATGAGCTACGTTGTTTATGACCATTCTGTATTATCTAATAATTTTAAAAAATATAAAATAAACTATCTAAAGTGCAGAGCCTAAACTATTGAAATAGAGAGTAGGCTCGGCCAGTTTTTCATAAAAAATCTATTCATTTACTCGTGCGTGTTTCGTTTTTAAATTTATGACTATCATAAAAAAATGTTTTCTTTTAAAATGCAGACATTTTTCGTGTTGTTTCTCAGCATGTGTCAAATAAGGTCGTAAAAAAAGAAAGCACTAAAGAAACCATCTTTTTCCATTTCACTGCTCTTTAAGGCAGTTTGATCGAATTCCTCTGTTTAACGTTTCGTCTAGCATTTTCAGAATTTGGACAATAACCACGCACATTCGTTCAGCTTCATAAAGAAAACCGAGATTTAGCACTGAAGTTTCCATTGATATTTTCCGTTGGTGAACATCGACTGCCAGCACAAAGGACCCATAACTGCCGCTTCCATGTGAAACACTTGTTCGCGCCACGGGTTTTACGCTCCGTTTGCCGAGCGTGGCCGGCGCTTGCCCATTTGCAGCGGCAGCCAGCAGCGGCTGCTCGCCGGGAAGCCCAGCCATTGTCGAAGGCCGTCGAACTCCTCCCGCTCAACCGATCGCCAACTTTATTCGGCTGCTGCCTTTTCCGGAAGCCCTGCGCTGCTCCCTGGAATGTTTTTGCTTGTCAAACACAACAATAGAGCAAATTCGTAATTTTCAAGAAGAGGGAAAAACAATTGTATATGAATGGGGAAGTCGGCATTAGTTTTACCGTTAATGATTTCAGTTAGCATTTTCAAAAGACTTAATTGAAATATGCAAAAGCAGCAACAATTGCGTTTGAGGGGAAAAAAAGGACAAAGCCGTTCATTTAAAATGACAAACAGGAAAACAAAGGCTGTTTTTATAATTGCGTTGAAAAATATGATTTTTAAGAGCTTTTTAAAGCTGTAAAGAAATAAGGTAGTGGGAAATTTGGGGAAGTTAATTATTATGCTCCTTCTAGTTCTGGTCTTTTTTTTTTTTTAACAGTTATCTTTGCATATGCTCTTGAAAAGAAAGTGCTGTCAAATTTTCAAGTCTTAAACAATATCCTAAATTTTTGTGAATTTGATAATACATTTGACAAAATAATAAACAAATCCTAGAACAACTTTTTTATAATAAGCATAAAAAGCATTTTCTGAATTTTATCTCAAACGTAAATTTGCATATAAAAATTAAAATCTACTATTAAACGATTTTCGACCTTGATATCTATTTTCTTTCCTTACATGGTGCTGATTTAGCTACCAGAATATTAAGTGAATATTATTTTATTTAATGAATTTGATGAATTTTATATATTTTTAAATTTAGTTAATGTATTTGTTTTGCTGAAGTTAACTTTTCTTCGGTATCTAAAAATAATCTAGCAAAAGCACATGAAAGTTTTATTTCGGTATAAACAGATGAGATGACTACATCTGTTCTCCGCCCAACATCCTATAGGTAGAAAAAAACGATTTCACCATTAAAAAGTTTCATTTAGGAAATAGCTCAATTCGTAATCGATCATAATTGGTAACAGTTCCTTTTCGTTACATTCATTTCATATCAATCATTAGGTCGCAAATACAGAAGAAAAAAAAGGAAAAAAAAAGATATTTTCAATTGAAGAGATTATTTCCAAAATTATTGATTTTCAGTCTTTTGATTTTAAAAAGTTTTTTATATATTCATGCATATTTTATTCACCAGAGTATCATGTCTTTAAATATCGGTCATATATTTTGAGTTAAAGGGTTATTAAACATCATTAAATAACAACACTTTGGAAATAAGCTCTCCAAATAGATTCGAGTGCAACATTTCAAACTGAAGTTTACTCGAAACATTTGATTATTTGAATGGGACTGTAATTAACTATGAGCTAAATGTAATGCGTAGAGCTGCTCTTTCGATATTGTTAACTCTGGTCTCGCAAATGCAATTAGATTTTTGTTTTAAATTTAAAAAAAACAAAACAAACAGCTTTAATAGTTCTTATAAATATTAAAATATTAAAACTCCAGAAAGATATTTCTCGTAACAGAGCAATCGAAAAGTGATAATTTTTTGTCACAAATGGCATAAAAATGTTTTTCTTGTAAAAAAAATCATTTGAAATCAATTAACCGAATATATAATGACACAGAAATAAGAGGTGCTTATATTATATGTTCTTTATAAAAATGTACAATAGAATGATAATAAATCTAAAACACGCGCATAAGACACAAGCAGTAACTTCCAGTATTTAGCCCTTTGACTTACCTGATAACAGAAGAGAACTTAGAAGACCAAAGTGAATGTCAAGTGGGCGATTCACGGAAAACCACATCCTCTGTCTTTTTACCGAAAACGAATTGAAGGATGGATCTAAATAAGGACCAATAATTCCTTGGAAATGCAAAATTGTTATTCTTTCGTGTCATCTGCTGTCTTCATCTTGCTCGGAATTGAAATCAAAAATTTCCAATTGCTTCGGAGTGAAGAAAGGATGAAAAAGTCTTCAAGGGAAAAAAAAAATCGGAGTACCATAGAAACAGTCTTAACTGGGCATTATTTGAGATCCTTTTGGCTCTGCCACAAATTTCTTACGGTAAGTCTTTGCCATGTGCTGTCCCGAAAAGTTCGAACAGGAGAAGAAGCCAATCCAACTCTCCTCGCGAAGCCCAACAAGTTTTGCTTCCCTCGGCCAAGGAAACGTTTATACTGCTGTAATTCAACAAGAGATGCAAGGAAAAAATCATCTCACTTACTCTACATATCGTTTCTGATTTGCTGTTCCTACCTAAAAGCGTGTCTGATAGAGAAATGTGTTTGGTCGCAGATGCAGTCCTCCGAATGACTCTGACCCACTTAGTCACTGAGTCAGTCTAGCCGAATGTCACGTTCCAGTGGGTCACGTTCAAGAGAGAGAGAAGTGAAGTCAGTCCAAGTGAAGCGTTATCTAACAACAGTTCGTCTCTTAAATTAGCGAATTAAAAAGCATTATCAAATCTTCCTTTTTTCACAAACAATTTGAAAGGCAACCGGAAAGAGAAACTGTTCCTCCCCACCCCTTACGCAGAAGAAAGTGTTTTCGTTACAATTGTTTCCACTGGGAATCGGTGTTCTGGTGCGTGGCTCTTTAATGCTGATGAATTCAAACAATGAAAAGTCCAACTTCCAAGAAAAAACAACAAACCTACTCAAGACAAGCGATCTGGAATTTGAATAGACTACAGTCATTAATTTGGATTAGAAATTGCAATTAGATTTAATTACAGCGTTTAATTTTCATTTCCATTTCATCAAAGGATCAATGTTTTCTCTCTCTCTATTCTTAAATCTTCATTTAAGAAGTCCGGTCGCTTTCACTGTTGAACCCGGAACCAAACTTTTTTTTATTTATGGTCGTCAACTCTCTTAATCATTTATTTATCAAAATAAATTCTTCTTTTTATTCCATCCTTTGAAAGAAGCTTACAATATCCTCTAACTGATTCACAATGGCTAAATGTTTAATATATCTTTCTATTAAAAATAAACAAAAGTCCTTTTGTTCTTAAATAGTTTACGGAAATATCATATAAAAGCTATCTATCTAAGGATATCTATATATTTTTATAATTTAATATGTAATTATATATCAACAAAATAAAAAGAAAATTACAGCATATAAAGAATTAAGATACACACAACGTTTCCGGAATCTGTCATCAGAGTGTATAACATGATTTTTAAAAGAAAATTTTCAAGTAATTATTAAAAGAAAACGATATTCTTTATTCAAGAGGAATCTATAGCCTTTTTACGATCTAAGAATAGGCCATATAATTTAATAAATTAAACATAGCAAAAGTATTTTTGGTTTAAATGACAGTTAGTTCTTGTTCTCCTTGCAATTTAAATGCACTCTCAAATAGTCAAAAAGTCCTGAATAGTATCTCTTTAATAAATCATTCTTTCGTGAACAGACCCCGAACTACAATTCTCTCATTCTCAGACATATAGCCCATCAATTTTACGATGGTTCTTGTTAAATATAGATGAAAAAGCAAAGGAATAATTTCGCGACCTGGATCTGAACCAGGGATCACGAGTTTCTAGCTCGTCGCTTCTAGCAGTCTTCAGGACAGCTGTACCCATGATTGAAAAAATGGCTTTTTTCAACCAGGGATGGCCCAGTTGGTAGAGGCGACAAGCTAGAGACTCATGTTCCCGGGTTCGAAACCAGGCCGTGGAATTTTTCCTTTCCTTTTTCATCTATATTTATTGTAATTACACTAGTCAACATTTTACAACTTTTTTTTGTTGTTTCTTTAATTAAAAAATACGTTTATATGTAGCATTTTAATACGTTATTTTCAAATATGCCATAAAAATTTTTCTAACACATACAATGTTAGAAAACATTTTCTTGTTTTTCAATGAAACATTTTAAAATTATTCCGTTTTTGGGGTCTGATAAATTTCCTTGCGCCCCAAAACATGGATTTTAATATTGTAGCCCTTCTCTTCACAGCCATTATTTTAACATTGCACCTATATGTGCTTAACTTGTAAACGTGACATGATAGAAAAAATCTAAAAGCAGATTCGAAATCTACATACAAATTATTATCTGTGGTCTTGGAAACAAAAAGTGGGTTGACTAGTGTTATATAATCTTGAAGCACAGCTTCAGTATTTCCATCATCATTTTACAATTCTCGTTCTTATTTCCATCGATGGCATTAGAGTAAGGGTGTCTCCATTTCCGGTAAAAACGCGAAATTTATGAAAGAAGCTAACTCGTAAAAAAACGACAAAGTCGGTCGTGATCGAAGACACCATCCAATTGTAGCTGTTATTATAATAATTATTAAACGAGTGTTAAGGCCCGTTTTAAAAACGTAAAATAAAGATTTATGATTAACTATACTGTAGCTATTCATAATGCCCATTTTTTCCTGGAAAATTCGGATAGCTAACTAATCTTAATAGCCAATATAGCCATTAACCATCATCATTTTTCTGTTATGCAGATCCTAAACGCCTCTTCTGTATCTTTCTCTATCCTCTGCTCTTATTTTCTTCGGAACGTCTGTCATCTTTAATCTCCTTCCTCTTCTTGCCCATTCTACTACTGTCCCTTTATCACTTTCTTCAGCAAATACTATCTTCTTAATGTATGCCTTATCTAATTTATTTTTCTTTCCATAGCAATGTGCAATAGACTTCTCTCTTCTCCCACTCTTCTTAGCATTTCTTATTTCTTACACTATCTGACCAATGAACACTTAACATCTTCCTTCAGATCCACATCTCCAGTATCGCAATTCGTCCATGTTTCATATTCATACAATATGACACTCCACCTATGACACTTTATTATTCTTTTCTGCAAGTTTATTTCCATCTTACTAGTCAGCATCTTGCTTTCCGTCTGAATGATTCTTTTGCCACTGTACTTTTGTCTCTTTTTCACTTCTCCAGTCCTCTGTCACTCTCGCACCTACATATGGGGTCCATTTAAGTGTAGACATGGAAATATCTCGAAAACAAAGCATTATACGAAAATAAGTCCAAAATCAAACTGCAATATTTTTCAATACACACGAACAGACTCTCCCTCCATAGGACTGTCCCCAAGATTTTACTTGTGCACTAAAAAATTTTGACCTCGGATTCTTAAAGACCATCAAAAAGTAAATAGGAATGTCTGCAAGACCTACCCTCTGTCTCTTTGTCTTCATCGATAAAATTGGGTTCAAAACTTTAAAAGTTCCACACTTTCAGGGCCTCTATCTCCTAAACGGTTGGATCAATTGAAAAAAAACCACCAAAAATAAAACATTTCTCGAATATTGTGTACAATCTGAATATACCATTAAAAATAGGGGTTCCTATTTAAGATTTCAAAGTTACCCCCCCCCCGTACCCCCCCCTCTCACAAGGAGGGGAAGGGGAGGGGGCTAATTTTTTGGCTAATGAATTTTCCCCGCGAAGTAATTCACTTTTGATTTTGGACATATTTTCGTACAATGCTTTGTTTTCGAGATATTTCCATGTCTACACTTAAATGGACCACCCTATAGATCTCAGAATTAATGTAAAATCAACATTTTTTTTATAACATATTAGCTTTTTCACAAAACGTTTTCTTTTGGGGGTAAAAACGTTTTTATCTCAATTAGACTGAGGAATCATAGCCATTTTGTAATAAGGTTAAGGCTGGATTCAGATGATCGCGCGTTGTCACGCAACAACGCGCGTCTGTTTTTTTATTTATTTTTATTTTTTTATAGCTGTTCAGATGACTGCGACAAACTTAAGCCAGTCTAGTTTCGTCAGTCGCTGAGAATGAAAGTGGAGGAGGTAGTTTGTTTGTGGATATCCCGAGAATGAGACATCGAATAGAGTGGCAAAAATGATTTAAACATTGTTAAATAAAACAGACATGCATTAATAAAATTAAAATAAAGTTTCTAACTCATTATTCCCCTTTTCTTCTGTATCTTCTTAATTACAAAAAAACAAAACCAATTGCTCCCACGCCCTTTTCCTCGTTATTTTATTGGAACATTATTTTAAATTTATATCTCAAATTGCCGGCCTTTTCTCTGTTTCATCGATAAATAACTCGATATTAAAGCCGTCATCGTACTTCTATTGTCCTTCCAGACAAGTCGCGCAGATCAACTGAACGGTTAAATAAAGAGGCTGGGTTCCGATGATCGCACGTTTCTTTTTTTGGTAAATGTTCAGATGACTGTTCAAATGTTGAGACAAAATAACATATTAGGGTGGACAACGTTTTAATTTTAGCGAAAAATTACGGTGCTCATGTATGCTGAGTTTAAGTTGACTAAATATTCATTCAACCGAGGGCAGCACAAACGGAAGACTAATTTGGGGACAAATACTATAAGTTTCCAAATTGGGGAACAAATAGTTAGATCTATTTCTTAAACTAAATACCTTCATCCAATACTCATAGAGATCAGAAGATCCGAGCACTTCTTGTTCAGAATGATTAAGAAGTGCATGTTGCCTGAATTTATTGTCACAAAGTTCTCATTTCATACGAATATAGCACATGTTTTATGTTGATGTTCATATTTCTGTTATGTTAAATCTTGCGCCTTGATAATCTCATTGCAGTTAACTTTAGCACTGTCGTCATTTTACCCTAAATTACCCTAAAACCTAAAATACCCTGACAACATAAATTTTAGGGTAAAACTCCTAAAATTGGCAGTACTGAAAAGAGTCTTAGGACTCTTTACCAAAACGTGCCTAAAACCATGGTGGAAAGAAAACATGCTTTCTTCCACCATGCCTAAAACAGACTTTTGTGATACTAGTGCCAACTCTTGAGCGTTTATTGAGCGTCGCAATCCGAGGCTTTCCAGCTTAACTGTTAATCTCGAAGGCCTCGCGCAGCCTCTGAAAACTACTGTACTGTTTATCTACTTACTAATTTTCTCATTGGTTTTAATAAGCTCAATTTTTCCAAAACAAAAACTCTCTCTCTCTCAAAAAAAACAAAAAAACAAAAAAAACAACAACTTTTTTTCAGCAATTTAGTGAACTCAAACATAAGATGATAAACAAACTGAAGAATGATCTTCAAACAAATCGAAATAACAAATGGAAAAGGGAAGGAAAAATTCCGCGACCTAGATTCGAACCAGGGACCATGCCTACATCCGCAGTAGCTCAGTTGGAAAGAGCGTAGCTCTATCGATTGAGTTGCTTAGTGGCTTCAATGAAGTCCTTTTTGGATATCTTGTAACAGCAATGCGGTTCATATCGGCAGTAGCTCAGTTGGTAAGAGCGTTACCAGCGATAGGCATGGTCCCTGGTTCGAATTCAGGTCCCGGAATTTTTCCTTCCCTTTTCAATTTGTTAATTTAGTGAACGTTCAACAGCTAGTGCTAGTATCGCAAAACTCTATACATTGTTAACGATTCGTAGCATTGAGGAAGTTACAAGTCCAGACCTTCTATTGATTGCCAGAAGATTAAAAGACCAAGCTTTTGTGAATCTGGACTTGTAAACTGAAAGTTATGCCTTAAATATCCACCAGCGCGACAGGTTTTAATGCTTTACATAAAAATAATTCCTAATTTATCTATATATATAAATACGATAAATCCAATAAATACGTCCATATAATTAATCCAATTATTTTAATCCAATACGTCCATACAGGCCCTGTATGGCCTGAGGCCGACGAGTTGGATCCCTGGATGAACCTGGATTAACGACTGCTGTATGATGGTCACAGCAGCCAGGGGGGTGAAGATTGTGGGTCACTGAATGGTCGCCCATCCAGTGGCTAGCAGTGCCTGCTGTTGCTTATCTTCACAGAAGTTGTGTTTCAGTGAAAGCCCACCAGGCCTCCCCCAATTTTGATACGGATACACACCGGCCAATGAATTAGAAACCTTCGTTCAATATGGTATTAACCCTCCTTTGGCTGTAATTACAGAACATACGCGGTTTGGCATGGACTCTACAAGGTGTTGCAATGCATGTAAGGTAATCGCAGACCATGCATTCGCCAGAGAGACCTACAGGTCCTGCAGAGTAGACGGAAGCGGATGCCTTCGACGAATGTCTCTTTCCAACATGTCCCAAACATTCTCGATCGGATTCAAATCCGGACTTTGCGCAACTCGGTGTCATGTTCAGAAAACCACTCCTGAATAATTCTTGCTCGATGGACAGTAGCATTGTCATCCATGAAGAACTCGTCACCATTTGGGTACAAATGCACCATTGCAGGATGGACTTGATCTGCAACAATGTCCAGGTAGTCTTTGGCTTTCACCCGACTGTCAAGGAATATCAGGGGACCCTTGCCATACCAAAAAAACATGGCCCATACCATGACATCTCCTCCTGCAGCTTGAACTGTGTTCACAACACATGAGGGGTCCATCGCTTCATGGGGCTGCCGCCAAATTCTCTGCCGGCCATCGGTGCAAAACAATGTGTAACGTGACTCGTCCGAGCACATCACCTTTTTCCAGTCGTCTACTGTCCAGTCACACCGTTCTTTACACCACTGCAGGCGAACTTTCCAGTTTGTTGCTGACACCAGGGGCTTCCTCACTGGCATGCGACTTCCCATCCCTATTCGCTTCAACTCTCGGCGCATTGTTCTGGAGGAGATGGGTTGCGATGATCCTTCATTGAAGTCTGCCGTCAGTTGCTCCATCTCCGACCTTCGGTTTTGCCGCACAATCCGTCTCACAATCCGTCTCTGTCTGTGTTGATTGGTTTTGATCCACAATTCTGCCGTTTCGACAACTCTTGTGGATTCCGTTTCCACGCATTGAACACCTTGGAGACCTGACCTTTTGAGATACCGGTCAGTTGTACCTGGAAATCGTAGCTCCAGCTAGACGGGCTCCCACAATAACTCCTTTTTGGAACTCAAACAGGTCTGCTGTTTTCCCCATTTTGCTCAACTTGAGCAGTTGCAGCTTGTTCCTACTCTGTACCTGCAGCTTGGAATGAGCATGTACCTCACAGGATTGCATTCACTTGCATATCACAATAGTTTCTGACCTATGACTCCGCTTTACATATCAGTACAGTAATTCATCACGGGTTTCTAATTCATTGGTCAGTGTGTGTATGATCATTGAATAGTCTATATACAGGGTGGTTATAATTAAAATGACACCATTTAGACCCTTTTAGCCAGGGCCTGGCCCTATTATTCTAGCGGGGGGGGGGTCCCCCCCGAGCCAACGAAATATTTGACAAAAGGGAAACGCCGCCCCCCCCCCCGTCCATTTAAAAATAGTAGAGAATTAATTTGCTTAGGTTTAAGCCTGCTCCTTTTCTTAGAAGCCAAGTCCTCTGTTTTCCCAAACAAACGTTCCGAAAGAACTCTAGTGGCTGGGCAGGATAGTTGAGCCAGATGAGAGAAGTGGCTTTCATGTACTTTCCACCATGCAAGTGGATCTTCTTTCCTGTTAAACATTGCTTCCTTTTAAGTTTTTCCTTTATCCATGGTGCGAGTTTTCAGTAATCGATTACTTTCGTAAAGCATCGAATACGATTACAATTGTTAAAAGTATCGTAGTATCGATTACTTCGAGTTAATGACTTTCAGACGGTTTAATGAATTTAGCGAAATAACTATCATTACCTGTTTGTATGGATCCTCCAAATAACAAGTAATGATAGTTATTTCGCTAAATTCATAAAACCGTCTGAAAGATAGAGATGGAGGTATCGAGTACTCGAAGTAATCGATACCCCCCTCCCTCCCTTCATCTGTTCTTGTCGATACTACAATACTTTTAACAATTTTAATCGTATTCGATGCGTTACGATCCTCCATAGGGCTGCTGCCCCCGCGACTCTAATGGACAAGTGGGTTTGAAAAGTAAGTAAGTACAACTCAGTTGCAAAAAATATACAATCACTAAACAATTTCAATACATCTTTATTTTTGCTCAAAAATGAACAGGAAAATATGAACTGAAAAGAATGCAATAGATTTCAGATATGTAGAAATAGTTTTAAAAAAATATATCAACAAAATTCATCCATTCATATTGTTACAACAAAACATCATTTATATAAAATCAGCGACGGTGGACGTTGTCACAACAAAGAAAAAAATCATACACTATTGTTACACAATCAATCACAACATTTGTCATAACAATGGGTTATTTCCCGATTATACAAACGGGTGGGTTCGCTTCTAGTTAAACATAATTTTAGTCCTTCAAAAATATCCAATCACCCAGACTGCCATTTCAAAAATTTCCAATCAATACTTAGTATTTACACCTTTAGCAGAAATTACTGCATGCAAACGATTTGGCATGCTGGAAATCAATTTTCTACATTGGCCAGCAGATATTTTCGCACAGAGATTGGTCAGGATAGCTTTTATTTCCTCTCAGATCCGTGGTTTCTTCCGTCGGACCCCTTTTTTCAGAATGTGCCATAGATATTCGATTGGTGATAAATCGGGACTGTTTGGTGGCCAATTTTTAAGCAATTCAACTTCATGAGCTTGAAAGCACGCTATAGTTGGTCGAGCTCGGTGTGGTGCTGCTCCATCCTGTTGAAACACTGCTTGACCGTTATGATTCAATTCTGGCAACGAAAACATTCCTCCAATATATCCTGATACTTGTGAGCATTAACCGTCCCTTTAATGAATTTCAATTGGCCAACTCCTCTTGCACTCATACAACCCCATACCATCAGTGTGTCAGAGAATTTGACACTTGTACTTAAGCATTCTAGCTTATGTTTCATCTTTCTTATGAAAAACACGTTTATCTTCTTCACCATAAACTGTAAATTTAGACTCATCACTGAAGATGATACTTTTCCACGTTTCTGAAGATCATTGAAGATGTTCTTTAGCTCAATTCAGCCTTTTTACCATTTGGAGACGTGAGAGTAGAGGTTTGACTTTTGCAGTATAAAATCCGTAACATTGTTCCTTCAGGTGTCGCCTTGTACCAGCATTTGAGACATCTACTCCTGTTGTCTCACACAAGTCAATTGTGATTTCAGATGTGGTGACATGTTGTTTGCCCTGTAATATTCTTGGGAGAAGTTTGTCTTGCCTTTTTGATGTTTTCCTTGGTCGACCAGTTTGCTTAGTTGCGGAAGAGTTTCCTGTTTCCATTTTTTAATGATTTCAACAACTACACTTTGATATATATTTATTTCAGCAGCTATTTTGCGAGCAGAATATTTCTGTAAGTGCTTGTCAACAATCAAATTGCGTATTTCATTACTGGTTGTTTTACCTCGCCCCATTTTGTTGTAGCTTGTGATTTGAGTCCCAAAATAAATCACAGGGAAGCTGAGAATTTTTTTTTTTGTATGCAAGTTGGCTGATTAAGCTTACTACAACATAAAAATGCAAATTAAGTTGCAGTCAGCTAAAACTTTCTCATTTTTTGAGGGGTGATTGGAAATTTCTGCACATCTAAAATCTATTGCATTCTTTTCAGTTCATATTTTCCCGTTCATTTTTGAGCAAAATGACATAAAAAATAAAGATGTATTGAAATTATCTAGTGATAGTATGTTTTTGCAACTGAGTTGTACTTGTTTGTAAGAGGAGACGTTAGGGAGAGAGCTAATCTTCAATGCTGGGACATTGCAGTCAAGACCATGGCCGGACAGTGAATTAGAGAAATAACTACCACATTAATTATTTGTAAGCATCTACAGCGTGATTTTTTAAGTAAATAAACTAGAAAGAGTTTCCAAATGTTACTTTGGTAATTTTAATTCATTCAACGTCTTTCATTTAACGCCTCCTTTTTTTTTAAATAATCTATTCGTGACTTCGCTTTAGAGCATCACATATTTCAATAAATATTCCTAAACATTAGATTACATTAAGATGAATTAAAATGACCAAAATAATACAGGAAAAAACTGCATTTGAAAATGCTTTAGGAATATTTCAATGAACATTAATATTCATTAAAATAATTTACAAACAGTCAACCCTCATATAACGCGGAACAAAAATTGTGACAGTCCTTCTATGATGACACTCTTATAATATTGTGTCTATATTACTGTGTACAGATTAATTAGATTAACTGTAAACAGTCTCTCTATAGCAAGTATTTTTCTACAAAGTGTGGCAATTAAATACCCGGACTTATACAGATGCTCACAACGGGAAGTCCAAATAATATTTTGTTAATATGATTCAAAGTAATCTCTACCAGACACAATAAATCTTTGAGCGCGTTGTACAAGTTTGTTAAACAGCTTTTAAAGTCCTCGGACGGAATCCTCTTGATTTCCGACCTCACGCTTTTCTCAATGTCGGAAAGGTCCTTCATAGCGTTTTTCATCTGCGAGATTTCTGGAGTGGCCGAATCTGGAGAATAGGGCGGATGGTTGAGCTCTGTGATGCTGTGCTTGGCCAGAAATCGCTTTATCGTGAAGAAGAACCCAATTCCCTGCTTCACTCTGCACCAAGTTTCCTGACTTTCTCGGTGGTTTCTGGCGTTCGGACGGAAACTGGTCTTCCAGGGCGCGGATCATCTGAAAGGTCTTTCACGGCCACCACGAAAGCGACCAAACCACTCGAATGTACTCATTCGGGATAGGGCATCGTTCCCGTAGGCAGTTTTCAACACGTGGTGTGTTTCCTTAGCCGATTTACCCAACTTTAGGCAGAATTTAATGCAAACCCGTTGTTCTATATTTTTTTCCTCGACATTACTTGTTCACATGTGTCGCTATAATGCAGTGCATGAATCTAAAAAAAAAAAAATTCTATGCAGCTGCAGTGCCATGGCTGACTCATTGGTCAGGGCTACCTAACAACGCCTTAATGGTCAGGGCTACCTGAACATTGTTGCCGACCACGTTCATCCCTTCATGGCTACTGTATTTTCCCCATCGGAAGGATACTTCCAGCAAGACAGGCTCGTATCAGGCTGTCACAAGGCTCGTATCGTCATGGAATGGTTCCAGGAGCACGATAATGAATTCAACTTATCCACTGGCCACCACAGTCCCCGGAGTTTGAACCCAATCGAACATCTTTGGGATGAGCTGGAACGAGTTATTTGAGGCATGGATCCACCGCCATCCAATAAGCATCAACTGGGAGCAGCTGTTGCATCCGCATGGACAAACATCACAGAACAATGCTTCCAGCAGCTAATTGAATCCATGCCACGGCGAATCCGAGTTGTTATAGCTGCTAGGGGTGGCACAGTATTAGGGAGGTGTTCCTAATAAACTGGACACTCAGTGTAATAGGAACCGCTTATTTGGTTAGCATGTAGATCCGAATGAAGCCAGAAAGCATCGTGATATTCATTCCTTAAGGTATCAGAATCTTTCAGGAAAAGTTCAACTCACACCAAGCATACCAGAGTCTTCCTTCGTGATTTCTGAATCTTGGCGCCTTCCATGCAGTGACGGATTAACCTCCGAGCGGGCCGGAGACAAAAATTTGTTCGGGCGCTATTATGTTGTGTTTACAATGGGGCCCGGTGTTGCTTTCGGGTGCTTTGTTAAATGAAATTTTGCAATATATGAATGCAAATATACAGCAAGTATGAGTTTGAAATAACACTAAAAATTCATAATGAAAAACCGAAAGAATTATTCTAAAATGCTACCAGTGGAATTTTTTGCCCGCACTGGGTTTACTCAGGAAAATTCGGCAGTGAATCATTAAAATTTTAGAATATCTAAGATAAGCTATAAATATTGAATTTCATAGATTACTGTGTATGGGAAAGGATATAGAACTTGAAGTGTTGATATTAACAGTATCATCTTTAGCAGAAAGGAGCCCTCTCACACAATTACTGGTGATTTTTATACAATGAAGTGCCAAAAATCATGAGATACCTATTCAATATCGTGTAGGGTCTCCTTTTGCCCAGAAAAGTGCAGCAACTCGACGTGGCATGGACTCTACTAGACGGCAGAAGTCCTCTGAAGAGATGTTCAGCCATGCAGTTTCGATAGCCACCCATAATTGCGTGAGTGTTGCAGGTGCAGGTTCTTGTGCAAGAATGGATCGTTTGATAATATTCCAAATATGTTCGACGGGGTTCATATCTGGCGATCTAGGTGGCCAATTCATTCATTGAATTGTTCAAAATGCTTCTCAAACCAATCGCTAATAATGTTGGCCCGGTGACATGGCGCATTGCCCTCCTGGAACATCCCATATTGTTAGGGTACATGAAGGCCATGACGGGCTGCAAATGGTCACCAAGCAGCTAGACATAACGATTCCAACTCAATGGCAGGTCCAGATTGATCAGAGGACCCAAACCCTGCCACGTAAACACGTCCCACTCTATGATGGAGCCACCATTAGCTTGAACTGTTCCTTCCTGAGAACTTGGGTCCATGCTCTCATGGAGTCTGCGCCACTTCCGAGCCATCAGCTTCAATCATGACTCAACGGACCAACTATATGTTCACAAGCCCAGGAAAGACGCAGCCTCCAATGGTGCGCCGCGAGTAAAGGCACTGTTGTCGGTCTTCTGCTGCTATATCCCATCAGTGCCAAATTTTGCTGTACTGACCTTAGAGGTGTTTCTAGTATGCCCCTCATTAATTGACGTAGTGACGTGTGTCTGTTACGAAAGATCATTCTGCTCAGATGTCGCTGGTCACGAGCATTTAGCAGCCGTGGTCGACCACTGCACTGTCCGTGGTGGGAGGTAATGCCTGAAAGCCTGAAATGAGATACTCTCTGTTCACCTTTGATACTGTAGATCGAGAAATGTACCATGCGTCTAGCTCCCGTACCACTTCAGAAATGGAATGTACCATGCATCTAGCTCCAACTATCATTCCGCGTTCAAACTTTGATAATTCTCGTCTTTTTCGAAAGTGATAATGTATTCAAAGTTATATCTTTGACCCTTCTCTTTACAATATGCGGTCTGACATTGTGTTTTATATATCTAAAAATTCCATTCGGGCCTTATTTAAAAAAGGAATGATAATTTTGAATTGTATGTTTTCATCAAATAAGTAGTTTATATTTCAAATTATTACATCTGTGTCGTCAAAAAATGATAACTTTTCAAATAATGTGCTCGTATATACAGGGCGACCGAAAAGCCTATACCCCGTCAACTTACTTGATAACTATCGTAGAATTTAAAAATCGGCTAATGCCAACAAATAGGAAGTTATGGGTGAGCTATTTGTTCGTAAACTTCCAATGACCTGATTATGTAAATTAGGAGATACGCAAATTTATCTCATAAACCGTAACAGAAGGGACCAATTTTCCATTACAAACTTGTTCCGCATTGAATTATGAACGCAATAAAAAAAACACATTATAATCGGATGAAGAGATCACTCAAAAATGAAACGGAACCGTTTCTACGTTCAAAGGGTTCACTTTCTTTTCTAATTAACAAAACTAAAATACAGATGCTATCCAACAAGCAAAAAGGATGTGCTCAAAATGTCTTCCAAAAACACAGTTGTGCAGGATGTTGGATGGAGTTTCTAACGAATGTCAGCAGAAATCTCTGTAAAGCCAGTAATGACACGGTATTTCAATTTTGAGTGATCCGAGTGATGCGATTTTTGTAAGTAGAAATCAATTCCTATCTGTTAGGGTTTATGAGACAAATTTTGTATGTGTCCTAATTTATATATTCAGGTTATCGGAAGGTTACCAACAGACTTCCTATTTGTTGGCATTAACCGATTTGTAAATTCATTAACCCAACTAATCAGATCTTTTGTTTGGGAACAACTTGACCACCCGCCTTACAGTCCGGACCTCGCATCCAGTGGCTACCACCAGTTCCGGGATCTAAAGGAGATCATCGGCAGCATGCATTTCAACAACGATGAACAAGTGAAAACTGCGTGACTTTCTTCACCGGCGGCAGCTTCTACGAAGTGATCATGGGGAAGTACATTGAGCGCTATGACAAGTGCTTAAATAAACTTGGAAACTATGTGGAAAAATAGTTAAAGGTATATAGAATCTGGTAAAAAAAAAATTTTGAATATATATGTAGTAGTTTTGTTTTTATTACCGAACGGAACTTACTTTCTGGACGAGCCTCGTATTTAAAAGACTTGGTTACCTACATTTACGTAAACTTCTAACAAGAAATGACCAATTATTAAAATTTTAATAATATTCAGTTTGTAGAAAAATAATGTCTGATTTTGACCTCAAACTTCAAATACTTATACATCGAAATAAATACCATTACAATTCACGATTTGACCAGTAGCAGAAATCATCTCATCCAAAAAAGTCCATTCATCTCAATAACATAAAATTCTGGTCAACGACTTTTTGAGGGGCATTTGTGGAAGTATCTTGGTCCTTGAATATTTTCTCCGCAAGAAGTTATCAAAATGCTTGAAGAAATGATAGTCAGTTGGCGAGAGATCCGATGAGTGTGATGTAAAAGGCAGAGTTTCGTAGCAAAATACATTCAATTGATGCAGAGTGATATTTGAGAGATGAGGTGGAATGTTGTCGTGCAAAAAGAAGAAACTATTTTTATTGACAACACTGGACTCGGGTACTTTTTTGTGTACCTCGTGAATTTTCCGACGGTATTTCTTCACAGTGATCATCTCGCCGGAATTCAGGAAACTAGTGAATTAGTCCTGCGGAAGACCGCCAAAATTCGCCATAACCTTCTCCATAAAAGAAGACTCGTATCTTCGGTTTTGGGAAGTGTTTGGGCGCTTCACTGTGATGCAACCATTGAGCCAAACATCGCCGAATGTCATTTTCCGTCGTAAATCATAATACGATCAAGAAACGGGCCGTATTTTTGGCAAAAGAAACATGGAACTCACTTCATAACGGCATTTTTTTTATTGTCATTCAGATCGTGAGGCACCAATTTGTCCAGATGCTTCGATTTTCCAAATTGCTTTAGGTGGTCTAAAACTGTCGGATAACTTCCATTCGTCGTTGTCGATAACCGACGGACGCCCGCAGTCTTCTGCATCTTCAAGGCTCTCATTTCCATGATGAAATGTTTCGAACACTAACGTTGCGGTGTTGATGTTGCGAGTTCCACTCTGTACTGCTTTATAATCAAGTTTAAACTCGTACAAGAAACTCGTTCGCATTTGCTTCTTTTCCATCATTAATTTAAGCGCCTAAATAGAAAACAAATCTACAGCAAAACATAAATACAATAACATAAGAATTTAGAGCAAAATCAGCAAAAATTGAAAATGACATACTGTCCAACACGAACATATTCAGAACAACTATTTATTTCAAGATCGAATGAGAAAGTTATGTAACTGACAAAAACCGAAATTATGTTCCTACAAGCTAATAATTTTTTTGCCTGGTTGAGGATTCTGTCCTGAGACCTAGCTATCATTCTTAATGTGCATCATAATTATATTCTTTATAACTGTAATTAATTTCTGATGTCATTTTACCGTGCTACTGTATATACGTATTTCTACAAGGATTTAAAAGCGTGACAGAATAAATAAATACAGACTTAAGATGGAATGACATAACAAAAATCAGTTGAAATTAGAAGGAAAAAAAAACCAAAAAAAACATGCCTCCACATGGATTCGAACGACAACCCATACTGTGTGATGGAAAACAATATAACTTAAACTCGACGGTAAATTGTTAAAAACATGTCTGTAAGCTTTTCATGAGATCCTTAAGCGTCATTAAGAAAATATTTTCTAGCTCGTATTCTCTGCCATATATCCGATCTTCCACTATGGCTCCAGTGTCCAACACTTTCTCAAACTTATGATAACTGTTTTTTCAGGCATCCAACGCCCATAGTTAATGCTGTATGGCCGAGGACGGACTCGGTGTCGTGCGAGGCTGGGCGCAAGACATAAGCGGAGATGAAAACTGACTAATAATTGATAAAATACAATTGAATAATGATAAGGCGTAAAAAATTAAATAAAAAAATCAAAGTAAAAATATTTTTTGTGTCCATACAGGATTCGGTCTTGTGTGGTGATAGTGTCGCAACCAAAACCTATCAATTCGACAGCAGCCGTCAACTTCATTTCCTTTCTGTTTTTTATTTTTTATTTTTTACTAGCTGATATACCCGACGTTGCTCAGGCTCTTTTTTGATGAAAGTTTGCAATATCTGAATGGGAATATACAGTAAAAATTAACACATTAAAACAGTAAAAATTCATATAGAACAACCGAAAAAAAAAATCTATTAAATGGAATGTTGTGTATAGCTGAGCGAGTTTACCATAGTGCCGAAGAAACAATGTGTTGAATAATGTGTATGGCTACGAAAGTGGGAGGAAATATAATGAAAATGAAACAATAGTTTGATCTGACGTTTTTTCAGCCCTGGCTATGGCTGTAGTTCTTCTATTTTATGTGACCTGACCTTTAAAAATTCATTTGTTTATCTAAAAATTCAACAATACCAAAATTCTCTTCTTGGATGTACATGATCGTTTGTGTCTGTGTACTCTGCAATTCCAACAATTGATAAACTGTTAGGAAATAAAGAAATTAAACTGGAGCAAACTCCAAGCATGAGGTAAATGATATTAATTAGAAAAATGGATGGAAAAATTCTGCGACTTGGATTCGAACCAGGAACCGCGACTGTCATGGTCGACACCTCTACTAATTGGGCTATCGCAGACACGTGAACAGCCATGCTGTCACTAAGTGTCTTAAAGACAACCAAGTAACCTTTACTGGTGTTTGCTCCAGTTTAATTTCTTTATTTCTTATTGTGTGTTCATCAAACTTTCTGATGGTTTGGATAGGAGAAATTCACGAAATTTAATGTAGACAGTGACCTTCTTCTTGCTTTGAAGATCAAATTTGCAAATTTCATCAAGATTGGAATTAAACTAAAGATTTATATAAGAAAGAAACACACATGGACCTATCTGTTCGCTATGTATTTCAAAATGGCTAAACCAATCTTGATGAAATTGTTCATGGTAATTCCGATGGACCCTGGGAAGGTTTTAGGTAAGTCATGGTGGAGATATCGCTTCATGGATAGCACACTCTACAATTCGTTACCTCCCTCCCTAAAAGAGGTTAATATGGTTAATTATGTAGGGCCACACCAGTAAATGCAGGGCCGTAGCCAGGACATTATCTTGGGGGGGTCGATTTTCAAAAATTCTGGACCTTTTTTCAAAAATTCCACTGAGTCGGACCTTTTTCCATGATGGGGTGGTCGTCGACCCCACTCGACCCCCCCCCCCCACTGGCTACGGACCTGAAATGTGTTACGTTTGTAGTGCAACACCAGTTAATGTGTTAACAAATTTTCAGTCCCCCTTTTCCCCTCCCCACTTAGGGGTTGGTTTCCCCTATTCTTATTTTTTTTAAACCACCCCTGTATTACAGGAAACAAAACAAAAAAAAAAATTATTCAAATCGGTCAAGCCGTTTTTGAGTTTTAGCGAGACTAACGAACAGCAATTGATTTATATTTATAGATGAATTCAGAAAATTAAGGAACTTTGTCTACAGCCTCATCAACATCTTTCACCAACATGTAATTGTTTCAATAGAATTGTATTCAGTCAAAGAGCGTGGAATCATGTCCTGAATGTGGTTGTTCATATTGACAGTACAGCAAGGATTGCTCTCTCACACAATCAGCGTGAGATCTTTATAATTTTTTAATATTCAGGGTGAATTTTAAGTACACCGACAAACTGCAGGAAACGGTTCCTGACTGTAAATGGAGCTAAAAAGGTCATATCAATGTGTCCAGAAATGCATTGTTGCCACGGTAGAAGGCACGATGGAGCGCATTATTCGCCAACACCTCAACAACATCTTCCCCAGAGCCATGTCCTATGTGCCGGGACGAATTCCACACATATCGTACATTTCTGGACATATGCCGCCTTTTTTACTCCATTTCCAGTCAGGAACCCCTCCCTATAGTTTGTCGGTGTACTTAAAACTCACTCTGTATTTAGATAAACATTATCTATAACTTCAATGAAATAAGTTACTACAAAAAGGAAAATTTCTTACATTTTTCCAAAGGTTTTAATAAAAAAAGAAATAATAATGATTTTTATTTATTTATATATACATTTATTTATTTATTTATTTATTTATTTATTTATTTATTATATTTTATAATTATCCCCCTTGAATCATTAAGGCAAGCATCGTAGCTGACGAAAAACACCCTGGCAGTGAAAAGTCACCTGATCTTCTTAGTGGAAGCAACAATGTAACCTTCATTGTTTCTAACAAACAAAAAAATGCTGATTGCTAAAATCTAAGATCGAAATGAAGATTACATTGTTGCTTGGACTAAGATGATCAGGTGATTTTTCACTGCCGGGGCCTGTCTTTTTCGTCGTCATGTATTAATTTCATCAACCATTGTTGACGCAACATATAAACACGACCAGCCGATTGTTGAAGCAAACACCACGGGCTGATTGTTCACACATGCAAGCAAACAAACATAAATCAAGTCTATTTCATATTTTCAATCCCCCTTTCCCCTATTCTTATTGTTTTTAAACCACCCCTGTATTACAGAAAACAAAAAAAAAAAAATTATTCAAATCGGTCAAGCCGTATATAGATTTTTTTACTTTTTTTGGTGTTCGAGAATTTGAATTCTTTTTTAATTCTAGAAAATAATAATTCAAAGCTCTTTAGTTTCAAACTGAACATCGTGTATCGAGAAGACTCAAGGTACAGTGTATCAGATTTAATTACAAACGCTTTGATATGTTTAGACTGATGCATTTTCATATATCCCTGATGCCACTTTAACTGCTTTCACTTTCGCTGCATATTGTCCTTGGCAACATGTATTATTTTCTTTCCGTCAATTTTTTTTGACGTGTAATATTTTTTTATAAACTACCATTTAATAAATCAGAATGCTTTATTGTCGCTGCAATTTTACAGCGAATTTTCCTTGTTTTAATGAGAAACAAAAAAGGGTTTTTAGCTACAATGTAAATGCAAATCATGCTCTCTCCTTCACGGTCCAAAAAATTAATACAATATTCTTAAGAATATACTTTAAATTATTAAGATTGATCGTGGTCAATAATGTTGTTAACACCACGGGTAAAGTAAAATTTATCAAATGTCGATAATTTTACTTTATCCGTGGTTAACACCTCTAACTCATCAAGAGAGAGTAGTTAATATCATAGAAGATGCCTTAGTAACAATTTTGATGAATTATTAGGCATTCATCGTTGGGATTTTAAGAAGTGATTTTTTTCCAATTTCAAGAGTTAGGAAAGCTTTGTACCAATTCTGTTTTGATTGGCATGTTGACAGAAATAAGTCTGACGAGTAGAAGTCTCCAATTTCATGGCTGTTTTTGTCTCATATCGCAACTTTCGGATCTTTTCAGTATACGGAATATGCTTGCATTGCTCAGAAAAGGAAAAATAAAGAGATAGGAACTGGAATTACTGCACTCAACAATTTCATCAATCTCTAATTTAATACATTATAGACAAATTTATTATAGTGACATGATATTCTGTCGCATTGAAAAGAAACGAAGTTCACAAAAAAAAACTTTGAAAAAAGCGCTATGCCGTCACCTCGTCAATGTGGTGGGTTCAACCATCAGTGATGATTCAACTCGCATTATTTCTATAATTTCTCGGAAATCCTGTATTTCTCGGAAATCGGTTTTCTTCTCTCACTTCAGGAATCCTGTATTTCCCCTTTTTAACAGCTGATCTGTTTTGCGGAAAAAACAACCGGATTATTTTTAAACTGCAAGGAAAATTAAAAAAAGAAAAAAAAATTAGTCCAAATCCTAAAAATTTCGCATTCCCGTCAATGGTGTGTTAAATTAAATTAGTAATGTGTTTACTTACAAGATGATAAAATATTAAAACTTGACTGGAAAGTAAAAGAAAATAAGAAAATAAAAAGAGAAATTAAAAAAAAAAAATAAAAAACAATAAAAAAAACAGACTTGCAAAGACTGCGTTGGTGAATGCCCATCGCCCAAAAGGATAAATTATCCAATGAAAATAAACTGCTAAAAGCTAGAGTGGCTTTTAAGATTGTTTTTCTGGGAAGCTTTAAGATTGTTTTTCTGGGAAGCTTTAAAGATTGTTTAAACCTCTGAATTTTAATATCTCTAGCAAAGAAAAAAAGGAAAAAAAAAACAATAAAAAAACAAAGAGAAATTTCAAATTATCACATAGCTATATGCAGTTCTTGAGTACGTGTTACGAAAAACTGGATTTCCGAGCGCTTCAAAGACATGATCTTGTTAATTTTTTTAAAATTTTAATTAGTTGTATTCACGTCCTCATACGAAGATCAATTCAAGCATACGGGTTATATTTATATTTTTGGTATGTTTACTATTATTTTTCTTAACGCGATCCGTAGGCTCAAAAAATATCTGTTGATAGGAATGAGGTTGTGCGTCCTTGGTTTAAAACATTTACAATTAATAAAAAAAAATTAAATTATTTAGTTTAAATTTAAAACGTTTAAAATTCTCTAAAATTTCGTATTCAATAAGGGCTCATGTCAAGTACATTATTTTCCTACGACTTATGCTAATTATCTTTTTCCATTCTCAGGGCGTACTCGGGCACACCCTAGTAGTTTGAAAAATGGCGATAATTTTAAACAGTTTTTAATATTCTCGTTTTATTTTAAATTGTTAATTTAATGTTTGACAAATTATTTATGGTTAATTAATTTTAATTGTTTATTTAAATGTGCAGCGTTAATTATGTTTTTTAATCACCACTTTAAAATCTTTATGTTCTCCTAATCTTTAAATCACATTTCAAAATAAAATATGCCATTTTTTAACATAGATAATTTCAATTCTGATAGTAATGACGTATTATTTAATAATAGTTTTCAAAATTGGAATCAATTAAAAAAAATTGGCATTCTTTGAAAGTATTATGTACCGAAATTTTTTTTTTATAAAATGCTACTGTGCAAAATGCAATTTTCTTTACATCATTTCATACTTATTAGCCCAATTAGAAACGCTAAAGAGAAATTAATTTTTATTCATCATGGTCACAAAAATTCAAAGTCGCCTTATTAATAAATGAAAAATGAATAACAAAATAGCATAGGGTACAGAAAGTGATACTCATATAATTAATACATGAGTGTCCCTTTTATCCGATTTCTCATAACTTCAAAAAATAAGCAAAAAAATAAAAAAAAAAAAGGATATTTCGCTTACCATGGCGTCAAATTTCAAAAAGATAACTGATATTTCGTTATCAAACATAGTAACAGTAGATATATCTTTTAATCTCTAAAAAACACATAAGTAGTAGGATAAAATTAGTAATAAAGAAGCAAACTTTTGTCTGTTCTCGTAAGAGGTCGAGGAGGATGGGAGGGGTGGAAGTGGTGTACTCATTTTAAGCCCTTCAACTACTCGTTTTATTTTGTTAACAAAGGCATTCATTCGTCTAAGGCAATGTCATCTATTCCTTTATCAGATGATAAAATCGGTGCCACGGGGGATAAATTAATCTAAAAACGTGACTTAATTTACTTCCATTTGTACGGAGTGGCGTTGCTAGACGGGAGCCGACGGTCTTTTATACGTGGCGACAGGCATTGTGGGAAGCGATGCGAATATTGCAGTCGGTTTTTGTGAGGTGTTGATATTTACACGATAAAGTTGTTACGCTTTTGCTATGTCTTTATTTGGATTTCGACACACTTGACACTCGCTGTGTATAGAATCAGGAGATCGAAACTACTACACTAATGTACCTGCCATGGAAGAATTTTTAAAAGAAGCTCGGGCGTATTTGGTAAGTGTCAACTCGATTAACTTAAACGAGAAATGCTCGGGGAAGTAGTCCTAGACCCAGTTGGAGCTGAGCCGAATCAAGGATAGGTCGCACGAACGTAGGAATCATAATGCACTTTGAAGCATTTCCTGCTCTTTTCCTGATCATAAGCACAGTGCTCATTAAAGCGGTCTATGTTGCTTAATAGAGGCCTATGTAAACACATTCAAGATCAGTGTCATAACCGTTATAGGAAAGGACACGTTATTTCGTAGCTAATAATATCAAAACGTTTTACAGGAGTTGAAACAAGAATTTATAACATTTATCTATCTCATTCGTTGCTCGCAATCTTTCTCTTTAGATTCGGTTGACCTTTAATCGTGCATGTATTTACAAAAGTACTGACAGTCGTAATATTGAATATTACTTTTCAGTCATAACATAACCAATTATTTGTTTAAGAAATACAATCCATTTTATTTAAACATATTTTTATCTCTCGTAATATCAAGTAAATCATTTACGAGCCACTAAAATAATAACGGAGGATCGTAGTAAATAATAACCACTTACAAATTGGATGATCTCTCTCCCGCCCAAGCAGAGATGAGGTTAGCTTCATTATTAACATATTAGCCATTGGTTTTCTGACAGGATTTGCAACCATTCGCGAAATTTAACTAGTAACTCCCAGACTCCGCCCCACCCCCCCCTTATCTCTCGATATTTCTTAATATAAAGGAAATGAACATTCATTGCTGTTTCGATGTTGGGATGTCACATATATTCACATTAAAACTTAAATTTTAGTAGAAAATTTTGGAACAGTTTTGTCAACAAATAGTTTATTAACCGTGTAGGAATTAATATTATTTGATTAATAACTATTTTGCAGTACCATTCTGTGTTTAGTGAAATTATCTTTTTCTTAAACTTGAAAAAATCACTTAAGATTTTTAAAATTTTAGTTTTCACTATTTATAAAAAATAAAAGAAATTCACTTTTTGAAATAGCTTTACACTCGAAAGGAATTATTTAAGTTTTAAAAAATTCTGTTGTTAATTTCATTTTTTTTTTAAACTAACAAAAATTACTTTAAAATATAAAAGAAATAATATTTTAGGAGGAAAAAAAAAATTTTCAAGCAACACTTTTAATATATTTTATAATATCTGTTGGAGTAAAAATTTCAAAAAAAAAACAAAACAAAACAAAAAAAAACTGTTGCTCAAGCTACTTTTTAATACATCAGCCTGTCTTTTTTGTCGGCTGCAGATGCAATCGTATCGTGCGCTTGCTTCAAGCCAGGATCAACAATGCATAAATGTGCAACAATATAAGACTTATTCATTCATTCCTTATCAAATGAATTATTTGTTGTGGCAATTAGGCAATTCATACTTTAGTACGCGGCACGAAAGAAAAAGGAAACTGGCACATTTGTAATATTTGTGCTTATTGATTGTAGATGTCTGCTTTGTTCAAAGTTTCTGAAACTACATACAATCAAGCTAGAATCATAATTTATAATATTTTAACTATTAAAGGAGAAGAGACCAGGAAATATCTATGATACCATAATCAGGGTTCACACTAGGACCAAAAAACTATGAGCCAAGTTTCAGAAGATGTGAATCAAATTTTAGATTCTTTTGACTTGTGCATTTTTACATGCATTCACAATCTCTATATAGTAAGACCTCGACTTTCATCACTAATTGGTTCCTGGAAAGTGTGACGTAAGTCAAAACAATACATTGTACATGTGATTATAAAAATTTTTTACTTGAATATTCATCTGACCAAAAATAGAGAAGCACCTGTATAGTAATGCAAATACATGTGTAGGTCTGTATAAGAAAAAAATAAATCAAAGAATTTTATTTTGTATTTTTTATTAAAAAAAAAAATAGTTAGAGATATTTGAACAGAAGCTTGACTTTTTTCCAATGTACAATTGTCTGTAGCACTGATACAAATTTCTTATTCCTCTATTTACATGAGACTTGCATTCAGTGTCAGGATCATTCCCTTCAAAAATAGCCATAGCAGCTTCCAAATTGTTAAAAACATCAGAAAACATTGCTCGTCTCAACACTTTGACAGCACCCCCTCATCTTCATCAGCAGACACATTTTTTTCCTAAAGTTAAACTTCTTCCTCTACCATTACTATATCTTCATTAGAAGGATCATCTGAAGACCATTTAACATGATGGGCTTAGCAGTGCCCATTGGCCTAAAGCTTTGTTTATCAAAATAGGGTAGTTGTAGATTATTTCACGATAATAACTGAACACTATAGCACTTTTTATAATGTTTTGGGGGTAAAGGAAATTTCATTTTTTGGCATAAGTGCGAAACAAGCGTTGTAACATCAAAACAGTGGTGGAAATTTATAAATGACGTAAATGCGAAGTGACATAACTCTGGGTCTTACTGTAGTTAATTAGAAATCTAAACAAGACAGCATGGGAAAATGAAATGAGATTAAAAACTGGTGAGCTCATGAGAAGGATATGATCAAAAAATCTCGAGTCAATTTTTAGCAAAAATGCCCATTTACTCGTAAATTGCGAGTAAGTGGAACCCTGCGTAATAAAATAGACCAGCAAGGCAAGTGGAGTATCGTATTTGACCTGTGCATTAATCAAGAGCTAGATTTGTTTCAGTTTCATTTTGGTGGCAATGTCACTAAGGAAATGCCAGGAATATTTCCTGTCTGTTTCTGATTGGTTGAACGCATTTTAATCATTTACATAAGTGCCAGTTTCCTTTTTTTTTTTCGCGCTGAGCACTATAATTAATTAGTACCATTAGAACGTGAACTATTCGAACCACTTGAAAAATTTTTTTCATTAACCTGCATTGACATTGACATTCAGTTTCAGCTCTCTAACTTGGCGGGAAGTTTGGTTTAATATTGATTGCAAGATTTGTACTATATAGATAAACAGAAATACATTTAAGCCTGTTGATGAATTAATTGAAAGTAAGGGGGGGAGCAACAACAACAACAAGACTTATCCTCTGAAAGAGAGTATATGTTGTCCACTTACAGCTTTATTACAGAAACATATAAGTAAAAATTTAAAACTTGTTTGTTATCAACATTATTAAGTGTCGGAAAAATAGAGCTACTTATTGGTTTTACAATGTCTGTATCAGACTTGTCTGTCTCCTTCATGTTGTCGTAGAAGGTTGAAATTATAAATGTAGCTTACTGTGGGCAAGTGCTACTTTACCATTTTGTTTGATTTTGATGGAATGGGAATTAGAGGTGTCCATGTGGTCTATAAGAATACAGTATTTAGGTGTATAAAAGAGTCTAGGCAAGATCTACATTATTATGAAATTTGGGCCAAATTGTTCCAAAGGGGATAGCGGTCACATGGTTTTTAGAACTATTAACGTTTTCAAATGGCAACTTAGGTCGTAAATGATGAGAAATAAAAGCATAAAGAGTTCTTTTCCATTTTCTAATTACTACGTTCAAGAAAGTCAACTTTTTGATTAAAAAGTGCGGATAAAAGGGTTAAAAAATAGTGGAACTCATAGCTTCTGTCATTCAGATTGTAAATGATATTAGCAGGAAAAATGGAAGGAAAAATTCCACGACCTGGAATCGAACAAGGAATCACGAGTGTCACACTCGTTACCTCCACCAATTGGGCCATTGTGAACATGGAACAGCCATGCTGTCACCAAGTATTATTTAAGAATTCCCAATAATAGGACTGGCATCCAGTTCACAGATTGGGAATTCCTCCTATCCAAACCCTCAGAAAAGTTGATGAGCACACATAAGAAATTATAAATGGAAACTGGAGATGATACTCCAAACATAAGGAAATGATATTTTCAGAAAAAATGGAAGGAAAAATTCCTTTTTTTTTTTTGATAATATCAATTCCTTGTTTGTGGTATCATCTCCAGTTTCCATTTATAATTTATTCAGATTGTAAGAAAATAGAACCTTAAAGCTAAAATCTATGGCCACATACAACTTTGCTTAAAAGATGAAGGTATCAGTAATCACTTAGCACATATAAAAATTTTCAATTCGAACTAAAAATTAATAAATTAGACGAAAAACTTTCATTCTCCTCTTCCTCATTCGATCGAGATGGATGCAGTTTTTTTCAGTCCTTATGTTGTTACTGGTAACAAAGAGTGTGCCAAAGTTTCTATCAGTTTGTGTTTTTACTTACTCAAACACTGAACAGTTTGAATGCATTCTTTCGTCGACGCGATTCATGGCAGGAAATGTAGTCAAGTTCTCCCGATTTCTTTAAGAACAAGGAGAGGAGGACTGAAGAGCAAATTTTCAATATTCTGAGGTATTTTTCTTAATGAAGTATAAAATTAAATAGAAACATTTTGATTGAGATATACTTTATTACCTTTGATTAATGTTAGGATTAAAATAAAAAATAGAGTTGAATTTCTTCGTGGAATTTACTTTCAATGTAAATATTATCTGTAAATAAAATGTAGCTAAGACAAAGGATCAGGCAAGGTGATACCTAATTCTTTTTGGTATAACACCATCATTGGAGGTGAAAATAGCCAAAAAGGTGTGGTGACCATTCATATACAGGGTGATTTACATCGAATGTAAAATACTTAAAGGGGGTATTATAGAGGTTAAGATAAACACAAAACGTCCTATGAACACGGGTTCAAATATGAACGATAACTGAGATATGAACAGAAATAAAAATGCCGCCACCAAGATCAACAAGTTATAATAACTCAGATTCTGTAAAGCCTAGATTAATGAAATTTGGAGGAATAACAGAGTACATAAGACTGTGTATACCTTTAAAATTTGATCTAATTCTAACAAGAAGTTTCCAAGTTACTCATTCAACATCATAATACGTACGTGTTCACTTGTGAGTACTAACTAGCACTTGTCACAATTTTGACTGTGTAACTCGGAAACTTCTCGTTGGAATTCAATCAAATTTTAACGGTATACACAGTCTTATGTACCTTGTTATTCCCCCAAATTGCATTAATCTAGGCTTTACAGAACCTGAGTTATTAACTTGTTGATCTTGGTGGCGGCATTTTTATTTCTGTTCATATCTCAGTTATCGTTCATATTTGAACCCATGTTCATAGGACGTTTTGTGTTTATCTTA
The DNA here is from genome assembly GCA_023313115.1 of Rhysida immarginata. NCBI lineage: Eukaryota > Metazoa > Arthropoda > Chilopoda > Scolopendromorpha > Scolopendridae > Rhysida > Rhysida immarginata. The sequence continues at coordinate 1,036,493 of JAHWFO010027233.1, forward strand.
ACCTCTATAATACCCCCTTTAAGTATTTTACATTCGATGTAAATCACCCTATATAACAAGAGCATGGGGAAGGGGGGGGGGGGTTATCATTTGGCTGAAAAAGATGATAATCTGAGGGTGCTAGATCAAAAAAAGACGGCAGCTGCAATAGAACTTTCCAAGAGAGATCTTATTGTAGGCACTAGAAACTTTTTTAGTGCTTTTCACTTTTGATGGGCTATACCAAAAATATAGGTACAATAAAATTGTATACCATACAGTGCCATCTTTCTGCATGGGCACATGCCCTTGGACCCTGTTTTTTCAGTTGTAGGAGTGAGCCTGGGAGCCCCGGGGACCTTAAAGATGGCCCTAATATCATATTTTCTTGTCTGATCATTTGTCTTATCCACTTGTTACAGGAAAACGTGGATGTCATGATGTAAATAATATTACTGAATTGATCGAGGAAAATGTAAAATCATGGAAAAGGAAGAAAGATATAAAATATGTAGTTTTCCAAATATGCCTTATTTGTATCCCACATGACTAATTCTTAAGCCAGTCAAAAACAACGCTTTCTTTACATTTTTCCTACAGTTTCAACGAATACAGTTCATTTTTAAGAGTTGACACCACCTAGATGATGAAAAAATCCTGGACGTTCAAACAAACAAGCAAAAATTTAAAAAATACATTAATTTGTTCTTTCTTTTGAAAATGTATTTGTTATTACGCTAAGTTGCACATCGTCTGCGAAACAACATATTTTCTTTTCAAATTTTTTTTTGAAAATTTTTCTTTAAAAATACGTTTTTTTAATATGTCAAAAGTACATTTTATTTTGAAATTTTTGGTAATCCAAACAATCGAACACCCAACCCGGATATCCAAATGTTTAGTCGACATACTGTAAATACTGTATTTAGCGCCGGACCTGAAATACCGGCCCGCCTGCATTAAGCGCCTGGGGGTCTACCAAATTTTTACAAATAAGCACCGGACCTTCAATAACTGCCTGGGCGCTTATTTCAGTTCATTTCATGGATTTGTCCTCTCTTGCTGCTTTCTTATGGGAATTTTTGCTCTCCCAACTGTTACTGCTACACAGGAAATTAGATATCACCATGATTGTCTTCTCTTACTTTTTGCTTTTTAATTTTGGATTCCGTCAAGCAATATGGGTGATGAAAAACGAAAACTTCAGAGTTATAGCATCAATTTTAAACTCGCAGCAGTAAAGTGTGCTGAAAACCATTCTACAGAGGCTATAGACAAACAGTTTAGCATTGATCCTAAACGCATTCGGGAATGGAAAACACAGCAGGGTGCGTTAGAAAAGACGAAGGAGAAGGGCGAATATTTTGCAAAGGTTTTATTTGTAATTGAATTAATATTTGAACATTTATTTTTATTTTAAATTTATATAAATTGTGTTGTGTGACCAATTTTATTAAATAAATAACTCCTCTCCTGCTTGGAAAATTTAATATTTTGAAATAATAGTTTCCATCACAGTTGTGCAGAATTTTATAAGCGCCGGACCTGTAATACCAGCCCGCCTGCATTAAGCGCCTGGGGGTCCGCTGAATTTTTGCAAATAAGCGCCCGGGCGCTTAATACAGTATTTACGGTATTTCCCATATAGCTAAATATGAGGGTCAGTCAAATGAAAACCGGAAATATTTTTTACAGCTCCTTTATTACAGACAGAGTTGGAACAAATACCACTATTTTTCAATGTAGTCCCCCTGCTTTTCTATGCATTTCCGCCACCGACTCAGGAGGGCATGGATACCTCAGAAAAAAAAAACAACTTTTGGCTGCGCATGCAGCCACTCGTGCACCGCCTGTTTCACCTCTGTTTTGGTCACAAATTTGTGGCCACCTAAGGAATCCTTTAGTGAGCCAAAAATGTGGAAGTCAGAGCGTGCGAGGTCGGGAGAGTAAGGAGGATGGGGGAGGCACTCCAAACGCAAGTCCCGGATAGTGGCCATGGTCGCACGAGCCGTATGAGGTCGCGTGTTGACATGCTGGGATGAGAGCGCCTGTTGAGAGGAGTCCGCATATAGCTGGTTTCAGAATGTAGTGATCTACATGGTATTTGAACTTGGGGGGCTGCTACTTTCCTATACTATCCTCAGGGGATTAATTTCTTGTTATTTGGGTTTCTACTATCTTCTCTTATTGTCTTGGGTTGTACTATTTAATATTGGTGGTGCCATCTCTAGAAAAACTACAGAATCATTATACATAGCCTTATTGACAGCCTGCAATTTTGTAGAATTTCGTTTCGAGTAGTACACAGTAGTGATGCTGTGAAGTTCTTGTTTTTGTTTACTGTAAAAATGTTTACGATAGAACCAAGAGCAGCCATCAAGTTTTATTTTAATTGCAGTAAAATGGCTACGTAAATGTTCCAAACGGTACAAACTGCATGTGGAAATGATTGTCCAAGTTGTAGCAAGATGTCCTAATTGGTATTCAAGTTTCAAGAATGGGTGTACTCTTCTGGAAGACAATAAGAGAGAGGGGTGTCCCACATGAGCATAAAAATATTAGCTGAAGAGACCAGCATTAGTGTTAGAAGTATTCACAGATTTAAGAGTGGTTTTGCTGCATGATAATTGACGCATTTGTCAATTCTTATCCATCAGTATTTGGTGGAAAAATACAACAGACATACTTCCTCGTACTTTAGTATTTTTTTGATGTAGTCCCAGTACCTTTTGAATCCTCTGAATAATATAGTCTCGGAACTTTTTATAGTAAAATTACTATAAATATTTTTAATTTTTTATTTTGTTTTAATGTTTGATTAAGAAGTTTAAATGATTTATTTTTCTACTTTCAGAATGATCTTAATCATTGGCAGAAATTCCATGTTGTTTATGGAAATGAAGCATGTGATTTAGATTCCACAGTGTCTTCAATATTATACGCATATCTGTTATCCAAGGTACAAACGTTGATATTAAAAGCAGTTACTGAAAATTTGAATTATCATTATTTATAATTGTTAAATGTTAAATTTCAATGTTTTCACTTTAGCTTAATAGTAATCCTGAAATGGCAGTTTTACCCGTTTTAAATACTAACAAAAAAGACCTTCATTTAAGAACTGAAGTGACATTCTTGTTCCATCACAATGGTTTAAGCACTGATCTTCCTATATGTAAAGATGAAATTGATCTCATGGTAAGTACTGCTATTAATATGTAATGCTAACATATTGATTACAAATTTTTTTGCACACCCTGAAAATTCCTTATATCAGGTTGTTACACAGTGATGTTTATAAACGCCACCAGAGCAAGACATTACTTTTCGTAGTCATTTGGATGGAGAAGGTTAAATATCCCTGCACATAACCAAGGAATTATTTGAATGGTAGCTTGAAGTATGATTGTTCAGACACAGAATACAGTATAACCTGTTTATAACGAAATTCACGTGGACAAAAAAAGTATTTGGTTATATTCTGAATTCGTTATACACTGTAACTTGCTTATAACGAAGTTCACGTGGACAAAGTATTTTTTCGTTATAAATGGGATTTAGTATGAAAAAACTTATTAAACACGGATTTTTGCTTTTAAAAATTTTTACTCGCGATTAAGTTGGGAAAAAAATCTGTTATCGACTTTTGCACATGATTCGTAATAAGTTTCTTGTTCAAGTAATCATCCCATTTATAAAAATCGTTTAATAATTCTTCCGGGACATCGCTCTTTGACAATACTAGATGGCTCAGGTAAAGGCTCTTCATCTTCACTTTCATTTTCAGTATCTCCATTTTGTCTGTCTTGACAGAGTTCCACAATTTCATCGTCATTTAAACAATCTGAGGTTCTAATGTTCCTGTCTACTTCTACATAGTCTTTAAATGTGATCTTTGCTAACATTTGGCTATATTGCATTCCTGCCTCGAAGAATCTCCCATTCTACAACTTCTTCAAAGTCTTCCTCGTCCTCCTCTGGCTCCTTTCTTTGCGTTTTGTGCAGAGGCAACGTCAATGATTTGTAACTTTAGTTCAAGCGAAAGAGCATTGTGTTTCTTTTTTCGAAACTGCCTTGTTTGATTGTTCGTCTTCTCACACGATCATGACCTGTAAAAGGACAAAGAAAGTAGAAACCGATCCATGGAGTTAAAACAAAACGAGAAGGTAGATGTACAAAAGAAAGTGGGGGGAAAAGCATCTTACCGTTATTTCTATGAATTGAGGTTTGCTGATTGTGAAAAAGCTGTAATATTAATAAACAAAACAAAGTGACGTACGTAATTGATATCTCCATCCCCAACACAAGCAATTTGGGGGGGGGGACTCATTCATACAAGTTTACTTCCCAGATCATTATACAAAAATGGTTGAGGGGTGATTGTTCAGATTTTGTACTGTAGGTATGGATTGAGTGATACAAAATGCTTGCTGTAAAAACTTGGATGGTATTCTTTTGCCTGCTAATAATTTCATTTTGCTTGCTAACCTAAAATTTTTGGTAAAAGCATTAGTTGAGTATCACATACAAATTGTAAATGTTGTGTCTAAAGCTTAGCTTGGAATTCTTAATTTTTTTTTTTTTTTTTTTTGCTGTAAATGAATTGAAATTGATGTTTGGTTTTCTTTTCCAGCTCTTACACGAGAAAGAAAAATTGATGCTTACGATAGTGGATCATAATGCTCTGTCAAAATCAGATAGTGGACTAGCTTCTTCCATCGTAGAAATTATTGATCATCATAAGAAATCTCAAGAGAATTTTGATGAAAAGTATTAATGCTATAAATTTTATATAAAAAGTATTTACAAAATTAAGAAATGCAATTAATTCCTAATATTCAATTTAATCTTAAATAATTGCCTTCCAGATGTGAAATTACAATTGAAATGGTTGGGTCTTGTGCTACTTTAGTAGCTGAGAAAATTTTAAGTCATCTCCCATCACTTTTGGAAAAGCAAACTGCTGCACTATTGTATGGTAAGAAAAATACTAAAAGAATGCCTAGTATTTTTAATTCCTATATGTCTGAACAAAAAATAAGCAAATACTGTGGAATGGAACAACCAAAAAGGGAACGCCTCTAATCCACAAGGAACAAAATTGAAATACCGAATATGTATTTCGGGTACCAGTACCCATTTTCAGTGGAAAGACAAAAATGAAGAGAAAAAGAAAGAAGAAGATAAAACCTAAAGCTGGAGTATATATAGACTGGGGAGGGGGGGGGGGGGGCCAAATTGCCAAAAATACCTCCCATTGGTTAAACGAAAAGGATATTAACGACTCATGGACAAAGTTAAAACAATGGGCCAATGAAACAACAGGAAACATTTTGTCAATGGGGGAAGGGGAAATAAGGTAAAACAAAAGTTAAATAATAAAATTAAAGAAATGAATTAAAATAAAAAACAGTAGAGTCCATCTATAAGAGCCGAATGGGGAACAGACTCTTATATCCAGACTGTAAAAGTCAGAACAAAAGAAAAAGAAAACACAAGTGAAAATTAAACTGGAACTGCAATAAACAACAATAGTCAATTAAAAATAACAAGTTAAGAGGAAAAAGGTGTTATCAAACCAAGCTTTTATAATGTTTTATTTAGTGGCAACAATACAGCTTAATTTTGCAACAATAAACAATAGACACATTTACCTCTCGCCATAACGAAATGTCCAATTGTTGCAACAATCAATTCGTAGTAATGAGTTAGTACCATTAGAACACGAACCAATGAACCGATTTGAAAATTTTTTCTTTATCATAAATTGTCATCGATTCTGCATAAGTGTGTCAAATTGCAGCTCCCTAGCTTGTCGGAAAGTTGGTTTAATATTGATTACAAGATTTGACCTAAACAAACTAACACAGCAAAGTTAATAAAAGCTTTTAATAAATAACAAATAACAATAATTGATTATATAACTGTTCGTTCAAAGCTGTCTTGGTGATTTCTTGAATTGACAGACATAACTACCTTAAAATTATCTGAACTAATACCATGACCAGCTTCCAAATTTGTTTGGCAATGTTATCTCTCAGTTGTTTACATGAGCTAAATGCTCTTTCCACCTTTTAGTAATATTTCTAGAGTTCTGGCCAACATAATTTTTCTCACAAAAATTACATTGAAATAGATAGATTCCTGACTTTTCCAGAGGTGGGATGGCATCTTTAGGATTTTCTAAGAGTGCTTTCAAATTATTCCCACTTTTGAATGCAATCCTTAAGTTGCAAATGCTAAAAATCTTTAAGCAATACTAAGAAATTTACGGCTTATAGTATCTGGAGTTAATTCGTGAAACCCTTTCTACTTAAAAGAAGCTTATGCCTGCGGAGTAAGTTGTCGACAGTGTTATCTGAAAAGCTATTCAATCTTGCTATAGATTTAATGGTATTCAATTAAGTCTGGTAGAGGAACGTTAAGTGGGTCATAGCGTGGAGGGCACCATGTTTAGGGCTAGGACAGTGAATGGAATCGTCCATAATACAGCAATGATTGTCAGTGGGTTTTTGATAAATGTCAATCTTTAACCTATCATTAACCCTAACAATTCTTAAATCTAAGAAAGGAAGGGGATGCACTGACCCTCATGAACAGTGGTATCAGTGAGATCTAACATGTTTGGGCTTGTGGCTATAGCAGGATATCCAGAATGCATTCAATCATACTTCAACTCTTGTCTCTCTCCACCTCCTTTAACTTTTATCTCTAAGCCCAGTGACTAGTGGTGCTCCTCTTCACCACACAATTTCCATAGCAGATAAGTGTTCACAACAGTTTCTTTCTTTACAACCAAGAATTCAGTTATAAATAAATAAGTCATTCACAGATGCTATTTTAACAGATTACTAAATTTGCAACGGTTAACCTACAAGATAATGTTGAAGTAAGCTTACCTGTGTAGGGTTAATCAACAGGGTTCTCTTCAGGCCCTCTTTAACAGGCACGCCACCCAGCTGATTTTGGCAACCACCCGGCTGAATATACGAAAAACTGCACAACATTGCATAATATTTTATTTGGTTTTAATTTTTGTCCGCCCGGTTTTTTTAGCTTACCACCCACCTGATAAAATTTTCTGGGGAGAACACTGAACACAATACATTGATATTAGTTCACTTGGGTTTAAATTTCAACTGTGATTTCTGCTTAAGCTGAATCTGATTTATAGAGTCATTTTTGGAAAAAAAATATATACAGTATAACCCCGTTAATATTGTTTCAAGGGACCGAGCAAAAACTGCGTATTATCCGGTATTGAAAAATTGCCTTGCAAACTGATCAGATTTTTCTTTCAAGACGTCGACACTGACTGGAATACCGTTATCTTTGTGACGTGCCTATAGACGTACACAAACAGTTAATAAAAGGTCAAATCCTAATAAACTTACAGGAAAAGGAAAACTTGCTTGTTTAAACCATGTTAATGAAGCCTCCTCCAAATCCTCATGCGTCGCTGACCGCATTCCCTTCCTTTTTGAAGTCCCACCGTATTCCGCTTGCTGCCTAATTTTATGTTTATTTTTAAGAATCGTTAACAGAGTTGTTTAAGGTGATGTTAAACGTATACAAAATGTCTAATATCTGGTCCAGCGTAAGATCATTGCGTTTCCTCTTCTGTGATGCAGACATGTCGATAATAAAAATGAAACTTAACGAAATAAAAATGAAACCAAACAAAATAAAAATGCTAAATGCTAACGAGTGATATAAGAATAGGACTGAAGAATTGAAATTCTTAAAAACATTTATCAAGGAACATGTTTCTATACACACGTTTCCATACAAATCAAAATTGGCGGCTATGGAAGAACACGTGAATCATTGTGGATGTCCGAAGGAACCAATCAAAATTCGCGTTTATGTAAGAGTGTGTGCTTCGTTGTTTATGTCTAGTAGAACCAATCGGAATTTGCGGAACATCATCGAATATCGCATGCATAAAAAAAAAACACTTTGCAAACACTTTGCAAATAATTTAAGTTTCCTTGAATGAATTTATTAATTTTTTGAGCCAAAAATTACATATTATCTGAGATCAGTGAAAAAAATAATACGTATTAACAGGCTGAATTTTCAAGGGAAAAAGACTGAAGGAAAATCACATATTAAGCAGTTACGTATTAACGGGGTTATACTACATTTTACAAATATATATATGGTAAAAATGTTTTTCATTCATTTTTCAAAAAGCTGATTTTTTTTTCTCTTCCCCTACCTTTTAGGGACAATATTATTAGATACCATTTGTTTTGAAGATTCAGCAGGGAAAGTGACGCCCAAAGATAAAGAAATTGCTGAACGCTTAAAACAGTTTTTACCAGAAGTCAATTCTCAACAATTATTTACTGATATGCAGAATGCAAAATTTGACACATCAGGTAAGGGTTACTTTTAAGATAAAGTTAATTGAATCCCATATTAGCCATTGACTTATAGTTATATGCAGTGGTGTGCTGGGAGCCAGCTTGCACCGGCTCTCGTGCGAGTTTTCGTGCCGGTTATTTAATTTCGTTATATTTTGCAAGCCGTTTGTTGAATTCCAAAGACATGAAAAATTAGAAATAATTTTATTTTTTATACATTAATTCATGTGTTAGGTTCAACTGAGTAGTCATGGAGCCGGTTAAAAATTTGGCAGCACACCACTGATTGATTGATTTGGAAACTTATTTAAGGGCATAGTTACAGATGGTTGTGAACAATTTTCATATGATATCAGACATGCAAATTTGATTTTAAAATTGTATACCACCTTTATGCGATGTAAATTAGGTTAGGTTGATCTTTGATGCATTAGCTCAAATGACAATATTATAAAAGAAGGCTGAAACACCATTAAACTATGTGAATTTCAGTATATGATCATTCACAGACGTTTAAATAAGAATTTTTTGTGAACGAGGTCTACTGTTAAATCATCAGTTAGAATTTTAACCCAGAAATTTAATAGTTTTGATATCCGTGATGGACTTTGAGATGATTTTATTAAATTTAACTGTTCAAAGTCAAATCTCGTTTTGAATACCAGGCTTCCAACCACTTTATGTCTAAGTCACTTTTTTTTAGTTATACCAAAGAGGATAAGAAAATAAGACCAGACAATCCTCTGTTTTAAGTTATTTGCACAGCTTTCTTCGCACATCACATCATTTGATGTAGTTTGCTCTGTTCATTGGATGGTGTAATTATCGTATATTAAAATAAAAAGAAATAATGTTAATTATTCAAGTAAGTTATGTATTTAATAAAAATATAAAAATTACATGTTGTATTCCGTAAATGTCTTTACTTTTATTAAATCGTTGTAAACTAAAAGTGTTTAATTCCACTAGCTGCTCGATTGACTCATAACGAAAAGTGATGAAAATCATTATGTAAAGTGACAGCGGATGGTGTGCAGCTGATCAAATGAAATATGTCATTGGGACACTAGTTTACAGCTCTAGGCTGTTTCTACAGACTAGTATATATGTATAAATCATTGCCGTCATGCTAAGTTTAAGTTGTGTAATTTTAATCTTTAAATCCATCAGTTTAAATTTTTATGTTTGCTGAAGTTTCTATTGTTTTGTACTTTGGTTTGATTCTGTTTAACATATGGATTAGATTGCATTTTTTTTTTTGTATTAGTTGTGTGGTGATTATATTTGTTATTTCTTGTAATTTTTTTATCCCTTCCTGGATGTAATAAATAACTTGTGTTATTTTTACTATTGTTGTGCTAGAATCCCTTTAAACATTGAATTCATTACTCACATTAATTATTAATTATATAAATAACTAGCAATATTACCTGGCTTCGCCCGGGTGGAAGAGATGCGTTGAGTAATTTTTTTTAACGATTGTTTGTTATGTTAAAAATTGAACTTTTATTAACAAAGTATGAACGAAATGCAAGAAAATGAGAAAATCTAGAAAGCCTTCTCCCAACCTTTCATAATTATTTTAAACCAAAAATGATGATTTTTGAACAATGAACTGGGAACAAAAGAAAATTAAATTATATGTACAAAAGTAAATAATGAAAATGATAAAATAAATGAAATAAAATGTACAAAAAATGATAAGATAAATGAATCAGTTACACAAGCAAGCTGGGCATGGATTGTAAAGTAGTTGTGCGTTCAAGTCCATTTCGGTAAACAACGTTGTATGTCTTAAAAAAACATAAACATGTAAAGCAAAACAACCCTGTGGCGCAAAAACATGTAGATTTCGACAGCTGGACACACGGGAGCAAGCAACGTATAACTGACCGTGAGAGAAGCAAGCTTCCTGAAAATATATATCTGCAACCTTGAAAGTCTGGAAAAAATGAATAAAATGAAGTTTTCTTTGTCTGGCATTGCCATCTAGTGACATCCTTTGAAAACAAAATTCTAGCTGATATGCCCCTCATGAGTTGCTCGGGCTGTTTGTTCCAATGATGTATATTAAAGGTAGATTCCGAATCCTATTGTTAACATCGCCACCAAAGTGAAGCCAATTGAAGCCATGGCAGTTTTGAGCAGGAGTGAGTCTTGGTGTTGTTAGCTGTGTGGCTTCTTTGTTTTTGACGATTTTAGGCCCGAGGAATAATTCAAAACCATTCCTCAAAGTTTCCGCGTAGAACCGTACAAATAGACACGAAAAAGGATCAGGAATCACTTTCCACAACCATAAATCAAAAATGAGTACCAAAAGATGATCGAAACGAAATTGAAATTGAAACCATGATCGAAAAATTGTTTATAAAATATTATAAAATACTTCAAATACAAAGTTAACGGAAAGATAAACTTATCATTTCGTGATCGGAGTGTGAAAGAATTATTAATCAGGTATCCTCATGTTTAGCCATGTGTTTTGCTCACTTTCGGCCATGACTGTTCTTGAAGGCCATGACTGTTCTTCAAGTATGTGGCAGGTTTCCGGGTCTATCTTTAATATACGTCATCGGTTTGTATGATGAAATTTTGCATTATTGATGCTAAAATTTAAGCTATGGTCTCTTTAATCATTATATAGTAATTTTGCTTCTATAAACGAAATAAGTTAATAAAATAATATTAATATGTCAAATTAAAGTTACAATAGTATATACCATATATCTTCCAACCGTAGCCTGTGGCATCTATTTTTTCAACTGAATCACTAACCAGGCGTTTATTAGAGACCGGCATTTATTTTAAACGCCACATCATATGACCGCTTTGGAGGCATGTCTTTTTTTAAACAGAATACTGTAGTGTGCATTAAACAGTCCTTACGAACAGGTTACCTTGAGAACTAAGGGCTGAATAGCAGAGAGTGCATGATATTGAAACTCATAGCAGTGTGCTGGGAATCCCCTCTAGCCCGAGTATATGTGAATCCCGAAAGCGGCTCACGTGAACAGCCGCGTGTAGGGGAGTCCCCGGCGTCTGTTAGAGACCGGCGTTTATTTAGCAGTCTTTATTTTGAAACCCGGCGTTTATTAGAGACCGGCGACAATTAGAGACTAAGCGTTTATTAGAAGATATACGGTAACTAAAATTTAGCACGGTCTTTTAATCCCCTGGTCTGTGCACACGCGCAAATTCTGTTGTTGTAGTCACAATTGGATTGCTGTATTTATGGAAGAAGCGATTTTAGTCTAACCATGGTCTATAGATATACATGGTCATCGACCTTCGGCCATATTCCATTGTTTCGAGAAGCTAAGGAAAACAGATCGTGCCAGGTGCCGCATAGATCGCACTTAGGCCGACCGTTGAGACTGAAAATGAAATAAAGTTTCTATCTGCCGATAGGACGGCGCTGCAGGCGCAGTTGGGCTGATTGTACATGCAGCGCCACTTTTCAATAGAGTTCCTGCCCTACCAAGAGCTAGAAACTTGAGCTTCATTTTAACAATGGAGCTCGATGACCATGAATATATATAGACCGTGGTAGTAACCACCGAGAGAGAAGGCCTCTGCGATGAAACGTAATACATTGTTACATCATCATATTTAGGGCATTGTAATTCGTATTTCTACCAAAAATGAGTCATAAATTTGCCCTAACTATGATGATGTAACATTGTATTACTTTTCAATACAGCAAATTACTTTTAAATACAGCAAATAGTAAAACAACGGAATTTATGGAATTTATGTAGCCACCGATAATTCTTAGCCACAAGGGATAAAAAGATTATGATTTTAGTGTGCCGTCTGGCCTCGCCATCTAGTGACATGCTTTGAAAACAATTCAATTTTTCGAAAAATAAGAATAACTTAAAAAATTGTTATAAATACGATATAAAAAGTACCCTACTTAAGCACTGTGACACTAACTATGTACATGGGAAATTTCGTTAAGATTCGTTGAGTATTTTCTCAGTATTATGACTATGACAATTTTTGTGATATTCTATATAAATATATATTTATTCACTTTGATTTTTTTTAAAGTCTCAACTTTTAAGGTTTTTTATTGTTAGTAAATTATTTCTTTAATTGTTTAGAAATTGACCTAAAAATTCTGTGTGAATTAAGATGCGTAAATTAATTTAAATTTAATTAAAATAACTTTTAATCGTGAGTTAATAAAATGAAGAAATATCTTACAACGAAGAGGTTGTTTGAGGCTAATTGAAGAAATGTAAAAAGAAAGACTGCTTGGAGGGTAGAATTGTGTTTGCTCCTACTGCTAGCTAGTAATGGCACTAGTGAGAGGCATCGTTTTCTTTTATGGTCTTCCTTTCTTATCGTCTTTGATAATACATTCAAGATCATTGGTATCCAAATAATTCTTTCAGAAAAAAGTACCATCTACATAACTTAGAAGGCTTAAATTAAAGATTAAATGTAAAGAAGATAAAAAAGCAAAAAAGAAGAGAGCTGATGCCTGATCCTTGTACTGCTCCTCTTTATGAATCAACATTGTTTGACCAATTCCCCAAGAGAAGGAGATGAAGACATGGATGAAATTACCCAAAAAATGTCACATTATGATCGTTTGAAGGGTATAGAGGTAGCAAGAGGAGTCCATAGCCCATGATCTCATATCACTTCAGTGCTGATGCAACCTTGTCGTAAAGAATAGATCCAATACGTTGACACAATAATTGATAAAGGACTTGTAATAAACATTGTTTTAAACTTTTTGATTTATGTTTCTTGTGTAATCACATAAGTATGTATTATTTTGTAATGTATGTACTAAATGAACACTGTTATTATATTAATGCATCTAGTTATCATCAAGTTTGTAATCCATTAATGCCAGATTTTCGTATTATCCAAGTTTTTCGTATCAGAGATAGTCCGAGTCTCAATTAACTCGGATAATTGTGAGTCTACTTTAGTTATTATATCAAGTATTTTATTTGTATAAAGAAGAATATAAAATATCATCATTTATTATGTTGATGATTTGGATACCAAAATTAATATTCTTGCAATGGATAGAAGTTTTGTCAATTGATTAGCTTCTGTAGATAAATTCAGTGTCAAATATCTAAATTGTAAAAAAAAAAAAAAAAAAAAAAAAAAAAGAGTGAATGGTGCTCTCAAAATTTATTTCTGCTTTTAAAATGTTAACATTTTTAAAGGCATATTTCAAATTGTCTTTTCTTTTTTTTTTATTTCTTTCTTTCTAGGTTTTACTATTGAAGATTTGCTCAGAAAAGATCTTAAAATAGTTACAAACTCAGTCTTTAATATTGCTGTTTCTTCAGTTCCTGAACTCATAATAGTGAGACATTTTTATTTTACAAAAATTTAAAAATTCACTTGATCTATTAATTGATGTTAATGTATGATTTAATTTTCTCTTTTTTTTTAAGGAATTAGTGAAGAAGGAAAACATTGAGTCAGAATTGAAGAGGTTTAATTCTTGTCATAATTATCACATTCTCGTCATACTGGGTATTCATTTAAATGACATAACCAAAGAAATCAAAAGGGACATTGGCATTTACTCAGTGAATAATGTTTGTAAACAACAGGTACATGTATTAGAAAATATTGCTTAGACGTTAAATTTATGTAGATCCTCCATATTCATAGATTTGGCTTTAAAATTTCCATTAATTTACTACACTTTTTAATGCTGCATTCTACAACACCAACATTCATTATAATGTCCTTAGATTCCATGTTCATTATAATCTTCCATGCATTATACACATTTTAATAACAGATATTAATAGTTACAGTAGAACCTCCATATAACGAAATTCAAGGGATCGACAAAATTATTTTACTATTCATTTATAGATATTATGTCGCATGGAGGTGGTGTTTAAATTTGCATAATTTTGATGTATAAATTGTTAAAAATTGCATTTATATATACACTCATCATCAAAAGAAAAGTTGCACCCAGAAGGAATCGCCAGATTGAAAAGATATTTGACAGGAAGTTAGTATTCAACACCAACAACAATTGATTAAAAAATGAGGTGGGTATGGTCAATGCCATTCCACTCTCATTAGGATGTTGGGCTGCCATTTCTAATGCATTCTGCCATACATCCTAGTATGAAGTCATGCGAGTTCTTAACGTATTCTTGACTCAGCTTCTCCCATGCAGACTGAAGTTTGGTGTATAGCTCTTGCAGTTTTTGTGCCACCGGTGGAGTCTTAATATTTTATGTTAATTTGAATGCTTCTTAATGTTAAGAGCAAAATTTTTTCAATACTTGACATTGCTGCCTATTTAAAGACATGCAGTTTGCCATTGCTGAAAAATATTTTTTTTTCTGAAGTAATTAAAATTTAAAAGCAGAACAGAGTGAAAATAATATTGTAAGACGTGTATATTAAGACCAATAATAATATCACATAAGCGTGTATATTAAGGCCAACGAGTGTTTTTTTTGTTGGCCTCAGTAAAATTAGCATTTCACAAAAATATTTATGGGCTTAAACTTTCAATAAAATAAATTATAAATTTGAACAAATATTAAAGTTTTTAATATAAAAAAATTCATCCGAGTTTCAATAGCTTTTACAGTAGTCTCATGCCGATTCTCATAGAAAATAATTCAAAATTTTTTAGTGCACAAGTAAACTTTTGGGGGCAGCAGTTCTATGGAGACAGAGTCTATGCGTGTGTATTGAAAAATATTGGATTTTTGAAATTCTGACTTTGGAGTCTTAAAGACCATTAAAAAGTAGAATAGGAATGTCTGTAAGACCCACTCTCTATAGTCACCGTCAGATTCAACTAACACCTTCAAGTGAGAAAATTTAGCACTATGCAGTGAGGCAGGCTGCAGCAATTCCTGTAGACTCAACATTGAAAGACCGTGTTACAACGAGCATTTTTACTTATATCGCTTTAAAACTGTTTGTTTTGTATTCGTGAAAATTTTGCTTCATTTCCACAGATATTCAGATGGCGAATCAAACAGAAAAAGGTTAGCATAATTCCCTGTTTTATTAACCCCACGTGGGTGATAAAAGATTTGCTGGGGTCCGAGTTAGTCACTGGATGCATAAGATGTGTAGGAATTAGCACCTACGGGTGTTATTGTTTTTATCACTATTACAGTTACTCCCCCATCGAACTCTTGTTTGATGATTCAATCGCCTTCGTGCGACGCGTTGTACGATTACATGTAGTACGTACGGAATGAACTCCCCCCTACTATTCCCGTGAGAGACCCATTTCCTATCAATTTTCTACCGTGTTTAGTCAGTGTATCTCGGAAATTATTGCGATGAAATGGTAGGAGTATTTGTACGAGTACTTCTTTTTAGTAGATAGTACTTGTATTAGATTCTTCAATAGCCTTCATACGATCACCTAATTTATAAGGCTGCGTTGACACTGGAAGAGGCGAGTCGCGAAGCGAGTCCTGACAAGGAAGTAAGGAGAAGAAATTGTAAAGGCTGATCGAACTCTGAATAGGGATTAACTCCGTTATCTATTGTTCGAGTCCTATAGAAATTTCGTTGCAGGACTCACAACGCCAGTAGTGAACACGGCCTTAGAATCCTGCGTTTAGTCCAACCCCTGACACATTCAGTGATAAATTCATTTATCCATTTAGTTAAATTAAATTACATACATTATAGATGCTTGTAATGACCTTTATTCAGTACCGGTGAAGCTTCTTGATAATCCAGTATATATTTAAAATGCCAAGGGTTTTTTTCCCATTTTCAACTTCACCATCAATTCCAAATAGAGGGCTTTGTTTCGAGGAAATTTATGAAAGCAAATGTTTTTTTCTCAGCCATAACCGCCGGAACATCCTGACATACAACAATATCGTACCATTATCTGTTAAAAATAGTAGTTTGCTTTTGCTACAGCAGGATTTGCTGGTTAACGTTTGGTAAATTTCTACCTCTTTCGTTTTTCCCACCAAGCGTTCCTAGAACTGGCTGGCTAACTGCCTCACTTTA
Organism: Rhysida immarginata; assembly: GCA_023313115.1. Taxonomy (NCBI): domain Eukaryota; kingdom Metazoa; phylum Arthropoda; class Chilopoda; order Scolopendromorpha; family Scolopendridae; genus Rhysida; species Rhysida immarginata. The sequence continues at coordinate 1,052,842 of JAHWFO010027233.1, forward strand.
CCGCCATTAAAGCTGAAATGACAGTAGCGCCATTCGACCTTGATGATGGTTGTCGGTGACCATCTCTTTGTCTTTGATAAAATTGGGTTCAAAACTTTAAAAGTTCCACACTTTCAAGGCCTTTATCTCCTAAACGGTAGGATCAATTGAAAAAACACCAAGAATAAAATATTTCTCGAAAATCGTGTACAATCTGAATATACCATTAAAAACGGGGGTTTCTATTTAAGATTTCAAAGTTACCCCCCCCCCCCCCCCCCCGCCCCCCAGGGGGGGGGGGGGGGGTAATTTTTTAACTAATGAATTTCCCCTGCGAAATAATTCACTTTTGATTTTGGACATTTTTTTGTACACTGCTTAGTTTCCGAGATATTCAGTTGTCTCAAGATAAATGCCTCACCCAGTATAACGACACCTGAGCTTAATGACCGATTTTGGTTGGTCCCGCAGAAAGTTACACAGGAAACCTGTCAGCATAACAACCACCTGTCTAATGCAACCAGTGACCGGCATATTCGATCCCCTATGTACATAAACCTATATTAATAAAACCTTTCTATAACGACCACTTATGGAACCAGTCAATGGATTCCAACCTAAGTGCCAATTTACATCACTACACTGTTTTCTGTCACTAATGCTCCTCTATAAGAAATCGCTGCGAGATCAACTTTGGCAGAAGTGGATTTTGGAAAGAATGCTTCTTGGCTATGTCAAGGCATCTTTGTAGTGGATGCTTGTAGATGGTTGACAGAAGCATGGAACAAATTGAAGACATCGATGATAAATAGTAAGCTACTTCACAAAGTGTGGCCTCGGGGTGTTATACTGAGGAAGTTGAAGGAATTGCTGCTGTGCTTGGTATCACGAATTTCATGCCCATGAACAGGTAGCTCACTACAATAATAATGATCCTGAAGAGACAGAGCAGAGACTAGAAAACGGAAAATAGAAGACAAGGATGAAGATGTGGAACCGCTTCCAGTGGCAGATGCAGTGCTCTTAATAAGAAGATTTCAGGCACTTGTGCACCAGTTTCCATATGAAGGGGAAACAAATTTTGCTCTGAAATCACTGGATGTGCTGGGCAAACATTTTGAACACATAATTATCACTGGGAAGACAAGGAAGTGAAAACAAAATAATCTAGATTCTTTTATAAAGAAATAAACGTATCTGTTTTCAATTAAGTTGTTGATTTGTAAATTTTTTTTAATTGAACTTGTATATAACAACCACCTGAGCTTAATACCCCATCCGCACTAGCATTTCCGAACTAGTTTAGATTGCTGAACTAGTTCCGATTTTCAAGTGTGTACACAACTGGTTTAAACGAAGTCTGTCTCAGATCATTCATTTCCCAAACCTTCTTGAGACAGTTTAACTAGCTTCGCACGTGGAATTGTGGGTTCCTAGAATTCCGTGCGCTGATGCGATGCTCTTTTATTTGGATCGCCTTGTCGTGTGGCCCTTGTCTCTCCCTCATGTTTTGTCTTCGTGCTCGCTCATGCTCGTGAAGAAGAAGGGAAACAAAATGAAGTGCAAAATAGAAGCAGGCAAGCGCAAGCGTGGCGGGAATGGCGGAAATTCTGCACAATGGTCACATGCTGAAACGTGTAGTTTAATTGATCTCATCCGAAATGAAATTATTAGCATTAAAAATGAGTCCCCTTGCTGAGACGTGGAAGCAGCCTTTTTGAATAGCGGCTTGGGAAATGAATGCTTGTTTGCTACGAATGAAACCATGAGGCATTGGGCACATGTTTTTAATAGAGTAGCCTGTAGTGAAACTAGTTTTTAACTCATTTGAACTATTTCAAGTGCGGAAGCATATATAGCTCTCCAAACTAGCTTAATCTAAAACTGTTTTCAAATAACATCTAAACTAGTTTACTTCAAGCTAGTTCAGGTAGTGCAGATGCGGTATATCAGTCATTTTTGCTTGGTCCTGTGGCTAGTCATAGACAGATTTTACTGTATTAGAATAAAAAACTTTTATTTTAACAGAGCATGGAAAAACACGTCTAAAACAACAACAAAAAAAAAAATCTGTAGTCACGATTGAGAAGTAGAACCCGGTGTACGAGACTACTAGCAGAAGCATGTGATCTTAAGCGGGTTTCACAAATTCCTTACGGCGAGCAGATCTGGGCGCAGCGCAGCGTCCGCCTAGAGCGCTGTACTGCGAACCGTTTCACAAATAATATGAGCCGAGCGGTTGAGTGCCGCACGTCGTTCGCAGAGCTTGCGGACGAAGTTCGTCGTGTTGAACCTGGACGGCCGTGGCGGCGGCGGCAGCGGCAGCAGTGGCTCAGCCATTCAGAAAAACTAAATTACATGTAAATTCTGGGAAGGCAATAGCACATACCATGCACAGACATAGAATTAGAGTTAGGGGCAGTTTGAACCTGCATATTGGCCGACTTCACTTCAGTCGAGAATAGAATAAACACGGCAAGTGGGCGATTTATGGCGGACAAGCAAGGAGTTGATGTTGTGATTTGTATGACGTCATAACCACCGACCAATAGGATTGCAGCAGCAGATGGAAACGGTTGCTGTGCCACATTTTTTTGTGAAATGAGAAGCGTTTGTGGTTATCACCAAATATCTGCCGTTTTTGGAAGCGGATCCGCGAGGTTTGCGGCGCCGCAGCCGCTAGCTTTTTATTTGTGAAACATGCTTTAGACTGCCCATTTAAAAGAAAATCACTATACCAACTTATGAGTATGCACAGCATGATAGGCATGTAAAATTATGAGGGAGAGGTTTCCTCCAAGCCAGCCTATTCAATCTCAAACTTGGCCCAGCCCAACTTTTCACTTTTTACAAACTCCAGGTAGAAATTACTAAATTTTTTTTCACTTATTAAAAATTTACATCTCTGTAACAGTAAATATTGCTATAAGTCTATATATTGTACACCTCCTTTATTGGGAACATCTCCTTCTGGCTTGAGCACATTACGTAAGGGAAGCTATGGCTCTTACTGTGGAATGATTTAGTACTCCAAGTTAATTAAAAAAACAAGAAAATAAATTGTAAAATGTTATCCATTTTATGCCGAAAAGTACATGTAAAATTTTTGATTTAGTTTTAAGAGTATGTAATATGCCAAATGGCAAAAGCTACATCAAAATTTGCCATTTGACATACTGGGGGGAGGCCGTGGCTTGGTGGGCTTTCACTGAACACAACTTCTGTGAAGTTAAGCTACATCAGGCACGGCTAGTCATCGGATGGGTGACCATCACTGATAGACAATCCTCCCCCCCCCCCCCCCCCGGCCGCCGCGACCATCATACGGCAGCCGTGAATCCAGGGACCCAACTGAAAAAAATGGAGTTGGTTGAGTCTAACCATAGAACTTGATCAGCATGGAGAAAAAGAAGGACCTAACTGACTTTGAAAAGATACTCGTTAGGCCTTTTAGTTCTCGGGTCCGCCTGGTCGTGGGTTCGAATTCCGCCGTGGGCATGGATGTTTGTGTTTGTCCCCGGCTACGTACTGATATAACTTTTGTAAAAAGGCGCAAAATGACCTTAGTAGTCGTTGCCAAAGTTTCTAATGTGTTTATACTTGTCTGATCGAAGTGACGAAGCAGCTGACTGGATTCTTAAAAAGTACCATATTTGGATAACTGAAAAATGTCCACATTCTTTGTATAAAAGGGGTAACTTGTGACTCAAGGCCAATTGACCATAAGCAAGACCACATTTGTCTGGATGGAAAAAACAGTTGTGTGCAACAACCACAAGCACAATATGCAACTGCAACAATAAATCCTTTGGAATAGCTCGTGACCTATTGGTGTCATCGAGGTATTCCCAATCGCTCATGCCATCTGTCATGTGCAGGGTACTGTTCGTGAATTTTCTGACGTGGATGTGCCGTTCTATCAGACAATGGCTACGAGCCTTATGCCAACACTGTAGTTTTAGGTGTGCTTCTTTGAGGCATTTTTGGCTTCTTGGTCTTGCAGAAATGTGGAGGTAGGTGTTCTAATGATGCCTTAGCTCAAACTCTCTTCATGGTTGTGTTATGGCATGGATAAATAATAACAGGATAGGAAACTCCATTATTAAAAAGCATAAGTTTTTTTCAGTTGCACCCTCGGATGATTTGCATGGTCACTGCTCTTTGTTTAGCAGAAGTCTAATAATGATATTACCCAACATTCAATGGCTACAATCCTTATAACATGTTAACAAATTTGTAATCACAGCTTTTCTATTGTTGTCATCGTTGTTTATTAGCTAGTTGATGTATTATGCAAGCAAATTGTCCGAGGATGCCACTGGAAAAAAAACTTGCACTTTTAACAACGGAGTTTTCCATCCTGAAATTATTCATCCATGGTTATGGAAGGATGGATTTTGTTTCTGGTCCCTTTTGTAACATCCCGTGGAGGGAATGCTACACTGTTTGGCAATAAAATTTTCTTAGTGTATTGAGGTTAGGAATTTACTAATTACTCAATGTCTCTTCATTTTCCCATTTCCCCATAAGAAGTTCGTAATTAATGAGTTAGGAAAAGATTTCAGGAGAACGTACAATGCAGATAAACAGAATTTAACCTACAAAATCATATTGATTTCGATCAACATACAGTAGATCTCTGTAATACTAAAACAAAACAAAAATAACATTAAAGGACAGTTATAACAATTCTTTTAGAAATATGGAAGTTAATTATTTTGAAAAACAATGAATATAGTGCGACAGAAAAAATCGTCATAACAATTGACATCAACCAAAGGGTAAAACTAAAAATCACCGTAAAGGCACATAACGACACATTGACTACTTATTCTAGGCGTTATATTCCTAGTTGTTGTTTTGGGGACCTGGGTGTACACCACTGTATTTTTATTTCCATCGTGGTTCTGGTCATTTGTCGTAGTCAAATGGGGATTGGACACACACATCAGATTGACCTGTTTCAAACTGATCACAAGTTCGTGTACGCAGGGTTTCGTTTGATGAGAGGATTGGATACACAGCAATCCGATCTGTTTAAATTGGTCAAGTTCCTGCATACCAGGTTTTTCTTGAGAAGTTTACTAAACGTTTCTGCTAGAAGCCACTCTGGGCAGAGTTCATATATGTCTGCAGTGATGGAAATTTAAAGTTTATAATTATTAATGAGAAACATTTTTTATTCTTAACCACACTCACCTGACCTTTTCCGTGGATCGCTACCTGCGGGATCATCTGGGAACTGCTAGAATTGATTCCCCATATCTATCGCCTGTGGCGTAGGGTCCCAGCAGACAAGGAAAGCAAGATGATGAGTCGCCACTTTCCGATCTACATCGTTATATAGACGATATTCTGAAATCGAAACTGAGTAACTGCGCAAAAGCAGCACCTGCAAAAAACTTCCGTTTTCCACCGGATGTGTAGTAGTGTTAGCACATTTCAAGGCAGGAAACGGAAATGTTTTGCATTCGCTGCTTCTGCGCAGTTACTCCAGTTTTCGATTTCAGAAATATCGTCTATGATAGGTCTAGAAAAGTCTCTTTGGAGGCACAGCAGAACCTCCATGCAGCCAAACAAATTGAAATGGCTAAGTCTCTGGCACTGTGATGCGATGCTAAGTGGAATCCAAGCCCCTTTTTGCCAAGTTCTGAATGAGTTATACAGGATTCTGTTCGACCATAAAATATGTTCAGATAGTCGAATTTTACTTAAAAAACCTGGTTGGTACCGCTACTCGCTACTCAACAGTTATTAGATTCACCCATTTACGAACTAAAAATTAACAAAAACACATCGGAGGTGACCACTCGCGCAACTCTGGTTCCAATGCGAGGTCGGTTTCCCGCAGCCTCTCCCCTGTGGTCTCCATCCACCAGACCTTCATGCCATCGTGGAACGAGCCAGGAACACTGTGGACTCTCTCGCTGGAGCAGACTCCAAGAGCTGCCGAAGAACAACTGCCCAAGCATCTGTCCACAAATTTCCCCGAAAGCTTCACAACAATGCTTCTGCAGTTAATGCGCGAGACACCATCTCTTGCTCCATTCTTTCACTACTTATTAATCATAATTCACACTGACTGTTGTTATAACAAAATGAAAAAAATGATGAATTAAGCACAGCATTTTTATACTTTATTATCATATATATAAAAACTTTTTGCAAATAATGAAACAAAATAACAAAACTTTGTAAATATTAAAAATTTTTTTTTAAATATTTTTTAGCAATTAAATTTCTTTTTTGCTACTTTATATATATTTTTTTAGGTGGTTGATTGCTTGGTAAATTCACCCGAATTGCAGTTGACAGCAGCCGATGTGGAATTAGAGTGCCTTTCTGTATATCATCAAGGAAATGTTACAGCTTCACGTAAAGTCGTACTACCATTGCTACAAAAGTTTCTCATTGATGATAATAATGGAGAATTACAAAATCTTCAGACAAAAATGCAGCTTCAAGGTAATCTGAAATATCATCCCAGTTTGTTTACTGCACCTGGTAGTCCATAGAACAAGATCTGTAAAAACATCGCATCTTTATTTTTTAAATCAAATTTTCTTTACACAACTCTTCATAAAATTGGACTTTAAAGAAGTTAAAATAAGTTCACCATCTTAATTTATAAAAAATACAAATATAAATTGATGGAATTGCTTTTTTTTTTTTTTTTTTTCTTTAAAAGGTTTTGTTATTATTTAGTAAGTTTTTTAGTCTTTCATAAATTTTGTTGAAAGTGTGCTTTATTTATATTTTAATATGGACTTTATTATATTGCAATTTTTGTAAGAAAAAAGAAAAAAAAGAAAGAAATAAATACATCAAATGGACACTAAAACGTTACTAAGAAGGGAGAAAGTACCAAAAAAAAAAGTTTTTAAAATTTATAAATTAATTTTGTAAGTTGTTTTGATATAAATTAGGTAAGTTGTTTTGATATAAATAATTAAATCAATTTCATAATCCTATAAGAATGGCTAATATTGAAAAAGAATATTTTCTTAATATTTAAATGAAAAAAAAGCTACTACTAAACAAACTTTATAATAATAAGCATTCATTTTAAAAAATAAGAAAAATTATTTTCATTACTTTTTAAGAACGGGATTTAAATACTGTAACTAGTAACAATTTAGTGTTAGTTTGAGGTAAATTTATTATTTAATTTTTTTGATATATTACGCAGTATTATTTATAATATATTTAAAAAAAAAACAAATAAATTAAAATCTGTAAGAATTTTATGTAATTTATTATCTATTGGAAAAGGAATTTCTCAGCAGATAAAAATTCTTTCTGCCGTTTTTTATGGTTTTTTTTTTTTTTTTTACGTTTTTGACTGATAATATGCTGCAGTCATAAAGTTGATGTTAAACTTTGTTATGTTTAATTTTTTATTTTTTGTTTTTTATTGTTATTGTGATGTGCATATCACTGTAATGGTATATGAAAATAAAGTTTGTTTAGTTAAATTTTTTTTCATATTTTTTATTTTTAGAGTATAAAATTTAACAAATTATTGTTTAAAAAGGTTTATAATTAAATAAGTTATTTTAAGATTGTAAAGTTCAACCAAGGAAATAAATGAATGGGCTATATCGTGGGAGGTGCTGGAACGTGGTAATAGCTTTGGCATGGTTATTAAATGTATAAGACGTTTAGAACTCCTTGTTCTTCCTCGCTTAAAAGTGGTTATACAATTAAATTCCACCAGAGGTCTCTTCCATCAAAGTAGTCTATGCTGACTTTGTTTTCCGTTAGATAATGAGCATTTGAGTGAGTAACTCATCCGGTTTTATCTCTTCGTAATCATCTTTCATCTTTCTAAAAACTTTAGGGGAGGGTTTCATTATGTTTTAACTGTAACATCTAGATCCTCTTGAAGTAAATAGGTTTTCGATAATTTAAAAATATTTCAGAATTATAATACTGCTAAATTTAAATATTAATAATAATTTTTAATAAAGATTTTTTTTAGAATGATAAGGCAGATGGGAGGAGGAGATGACAACCCAGCACCATCCTGTTTCTTTTCTAAAGGCGCCCCTAGACGATCAAAATTTTGATCAAAATTCGCTTCAGTATTGATGCTCTATATTGAAGCGCGCATCAATATGCTTCAAAACGCATCAAAATTTGCTTCAATATTGATGGAGGATCATATTTTCCAAAACGCATCACCAATACTCATTCAGCGAAAAATATTCGTGCTGCTTGGTCGTGGTTGTTGTAAATTTCGAAATGTTTTCCAATTCGGATTTGGGTTTTCTAGCATTGACTCTTGCACTGTGCGAACAAAAAAAATCAAAGAGGAAGAGAAATAGATGCTGGTCCAAAGAGTGGTACAAGCTGAGAAGCCGCTTTTTTTTTTGCATTGAAATTGTTTTTTTGTTTTTATTATAATAATCTTTTGACTTCACACACCACAATTCTGGATAATCACGATATGCAGCTATTAGCAGGGTTGTGAAATCCCGATCACTGGAAGGGGAGCTTGGTGAGCTCGGTGGGTCAGCCATGTTCTCACTTCGCCGTCTCGCAAACAACTGAAGGAAACCTTCACGGTCTCGCAAATAACCTTGATATTGAAGGAAATTTTGACAAAAACCTCCTAGACGTTCAATATTGATAGGACGCTTTCTTCAATATTGACAGAAAATATAATTTTTTATCAATATCCGTCAGTATTGATAGGACGCTTCAAAACACTCTTAGACGATCAAAATTTGCATCAATATGGTCTTCCATCAATATTGAAGCGAATTTTGATCAAAATTTTGATCGTCTAGGGGCTACTTTATATAGATTGGTTTCTCTTTAGTCTATAATAAAATCTCCAATAAAACCTAACTTTCAATAGTCCACTGTTGATTTGTTAATAAGGTTAAAAAATCTTGGAAGAAAATTAACTCAAAAAATTAAAGATTTGCAACTAAGCATCATCATTCTGATAGACCTAACAGATCTGATAGACCCAACAGATGAAAATATTACAATTGGTTATGCATCACACGTGTTAACTTTAATGAGTAATATATATTATTTGTTTTTACATTCGTTTTTGCTTATATTCATTTTTTTAATCGTATTGTTAATCTGCAGTCAGGTGAAAAAGTTAAAGCAAAAAAATTTAGAAATTTTTCTAAATTTTAAAAAAAATAAACTTTTTATTTTTACAATTCATGTTTCAGTTGTTTGTTTATTGCAAAGTATGTAGATTTTGTATTACTATTATTAAATAATTCAAACTGTAATTTTAGTAATACTTAAATTTACTCTTTTTTTTTTTTTTTTTCCCCAATGTATTTTGCCTACCGGGAATTTTCTTAAGAATAAAGCCTCATATTTATTTGATCTTTTCTAATATTTAGCAATATTCAAATGCATTCTCTGAAAAAGCTACTGTTTGTATCATTAGCAGCCTAACATGCCTACAGGATAACTCACCCCTGATACACAATAAATAACATTTTCAAAGGAAGATATTAATTGAAAAAAATATTTAAAATGACATAGAGTACTTAACATAGAATACTTAATGATTTACGGTGGTGCACCAAACTCTTCAAAATCGGATGTTCACTTTGTTTAAAGTTATGTAAGAATCACTGTCTAGATCATATTGCATGACCATAAATCATAGCAAATTTCCTACAATGTGCTCTCAATGCTACTGTGCACTGCCAGTGAAATTTTTTGTCATTAACCACTTTTTAACAACGGAGCTTACAGACCATTGTATTTAAGCAGTGGTGTAAACTGTATGAGAATTAGTGGCAGTCTCCGGTGGACACCTGATGGAGAGTTTTGTACCATTAAGTCCACAACAGTGGAAGCCATAGGAGTGAGGCAACTGCTTATTTATCTAGACTGTGTTTAAACTATGGGCATTTTCTTTTAGTAGGAGATAGAAACAGATATAAAATTATTTACAATAATAACAAAATGGTTGAAAATTTTGGAAATAAAGGAAATTAAAATAAAAATAAGATAAAAAGTACAGTTGGTTCTATTTTATTTGATGAAAGAGCAAGTTGGCTTCTAATTCTTTTTGGTTATTTAACAATAAGTCTTTTTCAATTTGTTTGTTTTGTTTCCTAATTGTTACAATAGCTTTGTTTGTTTTAAATATTTCCAAACATTCTAAATACTCTTTGTCATTTTAAATAAGCTTTTCATTTAATAGTTTCCCTTGAAAATGCTGACAGGCGAAATTCATTGGGAAAAAGAATAAATTAAAGTATTCCTGAAATTACAGTTTGACATTGTTTATTTATTATTTTACCAGTATCTGTTAAGTGAAAAAAAAAAAGAAGAAAAAACATAAGAAATATTATAATAAAGCATAAAAGAGTTAACAGGAAATAATTTATAATTTGTAATTAGGAATAAAAGTTAACTAAAATTAGTACAAGTACGCAAATTTTATTCATTAATAAGGTTGTCTATTCTTTGTGACTATTCTTTGCATATCAAGATCTATAAAATGTTAGACTATTTATGGTGACATCTGGCGGATTTTTCTGCACGAGGTCACTATTTTGATGCAGAGTTCCAAATGTCTTACATATAATAACCATGGCTTTGGGGATATGCTTGTAGGCTTAAAGAAGTACATTTCCAGGAATCTAGGGAAGAAGGCACAAGAATTTTGTTTTCTCAAAAGGGGGTGAAAAGCTAAAACATTTGGGAACTTATGAAATAAATAAAAGGGAAAATTTATTATTAAAGGCAAACTTTACAAAAACAAAATTGAAGGATTATATATGACTTAATATAATAATTACAGTTGAACCCTGTTGTTATGAATTTCGGAGGACACAAAATTTTGTTCGCATTTTCCAGGAATGAAAGATTAGCATTCAGTGGAAGGGATCATAGAAACAATTCGTATTAACCGGCTTTGTAATAATGGGGTTCGACTGTACCTCCATTTAGATGAGACTTCTTTACAGCAGTGGATTGGTAAATGTTGAATATGATGATGATGATGCTGCTGCTGATAACAGTTTCAATTACGTGCATTATTAGAGAAGATATTTGTTAAATATTTTTAAACATTATTTGATAGTTATTTGTTAAGTGATTTTCAAGTAGCTTATTTGAAAATGTTTACATTAATTTTTGGAATTGAGATAGTAATTTAAATAAATCTTAATTCACTTAATTAACCGATCGTTTTATTAAGGCAATCTTTATCCTGAAGATTAATTTGTGGCGTATTTCAATAATTTAGGAAGGAATAATCCTGCCTTGGTAATTACCACGTGAGTTAGTCATTTACACTTAAATGTTGTGTTTATCTTAGTTAATTATGAAAGGTAGTATTTTTCACACAACACTAAAAAACGGTGAAATTAAAAAAAGTTCAAAAATAAAGGCCAGATCGACATTCGTAGACAGACAACGAATATGGGACATGATCCCCTGTTTTCTCGTGAAACTCCATATTGTCTCTGTTCAACAATAGCTTATTGTCAGTGTAAGCATGGATCACTGTTCAGCATATGCTAATTTACCAGTGTTAGTGGTAAGTTTGGTGAGAATTTTGTTTGTGTTCCTTTGAAATCCTTCGTTTAGTTTTTACACAAACTTTTCTTTTTGTACTTGTGTTGCTTTAGCATTTGACTTTACTTTACGTTAGTTTTTTTTTCTTATTACTATTGACATATAGTGCAGGAGGATAATGTATTTATAGATAGATATTAAGTAGATAATTACTTATCCTGATCTGTTTAAAACAGTCTTTTTGATATTCAATTAATGTATGTACTTATTTTTTAAACTATACGTAAGTGATCAGTTGCCTTGAATTTCATACTATCTTGTTTTCTTAGACGTTTTATTGTTTTCTGTTGCAACATTATTTAAGCATAGGTGAAGAACCAACTGTTTGTCAAGAAATTGTTAACAGATATTTTGCATTGGAGATGTGAGTTTTCATATTGAGGAAGCATAGGCTAACATTGAAACAAATATTATTAAACACTCAGTAAAATCATTATTGTTGCAAAAAATCATTGAATTGTTCTTTAAAGATCCCACTTTGCAAATCAGTTATATTAACTCTTTGCTTGTCCCACGGAATATTTGTGAAGTCAGTTTCGTAAACTTGTTCGAAACATTTGATGCATATGACAATATAGCATGAAGACTATCTTTTTCTGAGACGCGTGGAAAATAAGGTTTTTTTTCCTTTAAGAATATGCGATGTGTATTATAATCTTTGATAATTTGTGCATCCTTTGCTATGCAAGAAGCATAGGAGAAGAACCCCAGATATGTCCTTTGGACATGCAGAGAGTTGCCTATAAAAGAAGCAAAAAAGACCTTTAACTGCAAAAAAAAAACATCAGAGATATGAAATGCATGTCTGGAGTTTCTTACATTGGATTTTTTTTTTCTTGTGGTTAGAGGTTTCCCTTCTGTTACAGGCAATGCCTTTTTAGGCAAAGGGTTAATATACAAAAATTAGAAGCCAGTGATTAAAATCACGTGTTCTGTTAAATATCTTTGAAAGTTTGGGTCTGATAAAAAAAAAAAAAAAGTTTCAAACAAAAACTGCTGTTCATTAACATAGAACTAAATTTTGGTAAAACAAAAATAGCTGTCCATTAGAAAAATGAAGTTGACCTTCAAATGACCTTGAAAAACCTCCATCAAATAGGGAAAAAAAATACCATCATATAGGTTCAATTTGTTCAAAAATTTCTTTTCAATAACACTTTGTTTACGAGATGACAGTTTGTAACGCTTTATTTTGATCACTTGGCATAGGGATTTTGACAAGATTGGTGATAGTGATAACGCGTTGTGAAAGGAAATCGGCAAATTGTTGCATTTTATTCAAAAACTCAAAAGTTGGATTGCAAGAACTGACTTTTCTTACTGGAGAGCAAACCAGTTACTTTATTTATTATTTTTTTTTTTTTAAATGCAGCAATATACACATAGTAATATAATTTAAGATGCTCTATACCAAATAAAAGGGATGATAGCTATAAAATGCTCTATAATTGAGATCAAAACCAGGCATGTAAACCTCTCTGATTGGGCAATTAAGAACTGATGAGCTCCACCCACTCCAACTTTTGCTGGACGAACTACAGTATAAGCTATTGTAATCAGGGGGAGGAAATGATTACTCTTAAACCTTTTTTTTAGTACTAATTTTTTAAAGATTATCTCCATAACGATTCTTCCTGAAATGAAAATTAACTATTCTTGAGAGCTTTTATTTTAAAAACACCAGTAGTTTATATTAGATAATATGGTAAATTAGATAATGTGTTTAAGATGAAAACTGAAAGGAAAAATTCTGCGGCAAACCAGTTGGTAGAGGTGGGGAGTTAGATAATCTTGGCCCTGGCCTGAATCCAGGTTGCATAATTTTTTCTTTCATTTTTCATTTTAATTTAATTCCTAAAGTTGAAGCATAGCTGCAGTTTCGACAAGAAAATATTTTCTATGACGTAAAGCCCTGTGCTTCTATTTATTAAAATTGGGTAAGCAAACGCAAACAATATTTTTGTATAATTATCCAATACTCCCCAACATCTTAAAAACAGTATCGTCACTATTTTAAGTCTTGAAAATAGTATGCTGAAGTGCCCTTCTATTTGTGAAAACGGTCTTGACTCCCCGGCCCTTAATTGAGACAGTCTTTTAATCAAGACCAGGTGTTAAGAGCAATTCTCAAAATATATGAATAAATTTTCACATGAGATTTAGTGAAAAAAAATTTATTAAAAAGAAAATTTACAGAAATTTGCTAGTAGATATTGTTTTTTATTTTGGAATTGCTGGAGATGACTGCTTCATTATTATAAATTCTCCACTACTTTTCTTGGCATACTGTATAGCATTATAGTTGCTTTTTCCGGAATTCATCTTGGTTAGTTTTCAAGCGTATCTACCGTATTCCCACGAATAAGGGCACTTACTATTTCCAAGGCTTAAAATAGCGGTGATGCTGTTTTCAAGATGTTGGGGAGTATTGGATAATTTTACAAAAATATTGTTTGCTAGCCAATTTTAGCAAATGCATAATTTTACAAAGCATGAATTTAAACTATTCTACCTACACCAACAGATATTGCCAGACACAACACACTTGTATTAAATTAAATCGAACAAATGACTACAAGAATCAATCAGGAAGTGTTTACATAAAATCAGCTGCCAATCAAGAGACTGGCGATAATTTTCCTCATAGATCGGGCCTTTATTCGAGATGGGCTTTAAGCTGAAATTTTTAGATAAATATCCAGCTTTAAATCGAGATTGGCTTTAATTTATTGCTCCTGGCCTCAAATCGAGCCTTTATGGTATGCACCCAGTCTGTTAAAAAAAATTCCATTGTAGAATTAGATTCCAATTGTAGTCATTTTATAGATTAGCTTTCCTGAAAAGGACACTTCCATGTACTCTGACTCACCTATTTAAAAAAAAAAAAAGTGCTAGTGGCTTTTGCCCAATTAAATAAATACCCATGCATAGCCATTCAATGCAATTCTCAATATTAACAAAGTTTGTTATCAATGACTGCACTTTATAAATGCCCAAATTGTACAATAAAATCGTATTGAGTTGTGGTGGTCCAGATGTTGGAATCCTGTTTTGCAGTTACGGTTTCAATCCCATCTTCGATAACTTTTTTCTTCCTAAATTTATTTTAACATTTATGGGTATGTGTAATTCATTTACTAAATGTAATTCCGATTTACCAATTTGCTGCTGTTATTTTTTTATAAAAGAACGAATGAATTATAAAATAATTAATGATCCACAGTGATACATGAACATTTTTAAAAAGTTTATTTATTCACATTTAATTACTGTAAATCTCTTGTATAATGCCCCCATTATATAATGCAATTACACTTTTTCAGCCCCTCCCAAAAAAACCCAGCAAAAATGCCATCCTCTTGTATAATGAGATCCCCATTTTTGACTCATCGCAAGAAATAAAATATGCAAAAATATATAGGTTGATTTAAATGCCAAATCTATCCGCCAGATGGCATTCCCTGCGGTTTATGAATTTTGTTCTAGTTTATTTACAAAAGTTTAGTGAAGATGAAAGTTAAAGACTTGAAAGAAAAGCTTCAGTTAATAGGAGCGAAAACTGACGGAAATAAACAAGTATTGACTAACAATGAGCAAATTTTATAATGAATTACGATTTACGAAAGTGACGATGCTAAATATTGGGCTAGGCTATGATATCTCATTTAACCTCACAGAATTTTTCGATCTGTAGGAAATCCATGAAACTTGAGATTTTTGTTTTTAACATTGTTGTTCGAACACTGTGGAACTGAACAATTTACATGCATGTTCTTATACAGTATTCTTAACATTGCCGAGATTTTCTCCTCATTTCGATCATAGCGTCATAGCCTCAGATACATAAAGCGTAGGCGCTGCCATCTATACTTAAATCAACCTAAAGAAAAACTCTTTATTTTTTACATTTTTAAATATGCATAATTTGAATCTTTACAATTATAAACTTCAAAATCTGATTCATTAACATCCATTTCTTCAAAGAGGTCTTTCAATTTCCTTCAGTTAGTAACTTCTTCAGTTTGAGGCAGTTTTGAAATTGTCATCGCTTTGAGAAGCTGTTTTTGTATTAGCTTTTGGCGACAAGAAATTCAAATAAATATGTCACAAATTAATGTATTGTATAATGAACTGGACATTATATTTACTGTATAATTAATGTATATTATACAGTAATTTTGTCTGAAGTTCATCAGGACAGAATGCAACTGAAGCCCCCCCCCCCTCCAGGCCACTGTCAGTCATTGGTGGGCTCTTGTATAATACAGTCCCACAAATTTAGATGCTTTTTAGGCCAAAATTTTTCGCATTATAGTAGAGGATTTACAGTATTTTTATAAATTTTGCAACTTTTAAGATGATATTTAACTCTCACAAAGATTAAATCACTATTGCACATTGCATGTACTATTAAATATTAAATCAATGATGGAGAAATGCACCCTTCTTTCACATTTTTCACTAGCTCTGCCACTAAATTACAATTGCCTATTTCTAGGAGCAGAAGTTTGTTATGAGTGAAATTAACTATTATCTCTGTCTTACCTACATATGAGTTATAACTTCTTTTGTGGTCTTACAAAAACTGAAATAAATATCACTTGTCATAACAACCTTTCAATTTATGAAAAAATACCTTAGCAAATTGGAAAAATATTTATAAAAATTTATAATAATTGAGACATGCATTTTATAAAAAAATAACCTTAGCAAAGAAGAAAACCAGAATTATATTTAGTAAATGTATTCACTTCCATACATGTTAAAATCGATTTAAGAAGTGAAAGAAATTATCGAAGACTGGATTTGAACCTGTACCTGCAAAATGGGATTCCAGCGTACTACTGCTATACCACCACAACCCAATAGAATCCTATTGTACAATTTGGCATTTATAAAGTTCAGTCATCAAATACAAACTTTATGAATTTTTTTCTCGGGAAAAATGGAGCGTTGCACCTATTTCTTCATGTTTTTTTTTAAGGTAATCAGTAAAAATGGGTAGATGTATCAGTTGGGAAGAGGAGGGGTCTTGAGGGGGACACATCTCCCAGTTTTGAAAAAAAATTCTATAAGGGAATCTGTTTTTAACAGAATGTATATTAAATATTTACTGATACTACTTTTTAATGCTTTATCAGAGGGCAACTTAAAAAATCCATTTAGGTCAGATCTTTAGATTGTCCATCTATCTGTATTTAGCAAAAAATAAATAAATAACTAATTAAAATCCCAGTTGTTATTCATCTGATTACTAAGCCAGGACAATAAAATCTGGCTTAGTAAATTATTGATTAAGAAGTGTTGGCTTAAGGAAACAAGGAGTCGATTAAATGCCAGGAGAGCAGATTTTTTTGTGATTGAGTAAAAAGACTCTAAATCTGAACACTTCTTCTTTGAACACAAAGAAGGTAAGAAAAAGTTGATATTAATTTTTTTTATAATGGATTTTTCATAGCTCCTTAAATTGAAAGAGCTTCTAGATAATAAATTAATTATCTAGAAATTAATAAAATTGTTGCTCTCTTCTCTGTTTGAAAAACCTTATTTTGTTCCCTTATCCATGTGTGTTAAGTTTATCTATCTCTTTATTATGTTGTGGTGCAGTCGGATGTTTTCAATAATAATTTTGTTTGGGCATTTTTTTATTTTAAGCTCAATGAACAAGAAAGAAGAGAATTTATTCATTTCAAGAAATATTGAAGGAGGGAATTGTTTTTTTGTTTTTTTTGTTTTTTTTTTTCTTTTTTTTTTTGAGGACAGTACTGTCGGGACCTTGTACTGTATATTGCTTAGTTGGCAAAGTTTCAGAGAACCGCAAAGTGCAGATAAGGTAGGGATCAATTGCCCCTCTCTTCACCTGAGTAGCTGACACTGATGGGATTAAATGGGATTAAGTCAGCTGACTTGATTACAAAATCAATTGGTAACTTTTGGTTCAGTGCATTCCTGTAACGGTATACTTATGGACATCCCTGTGCTGGAAGCAGGTGTTTGTGATGGAAAGTCCATTGTTGCAACATAGATTCAACAAACACCACCCATCCACATTTAAATCTGGGTCACCATTCCTCCCAATCATGCCTTTGATGATCATTGAAGTTGCCTATTGGAATGAAAGAAACTGCACTCCCTCTCCTGCTGAGAGCAGCTTCAACGTTATCTAGAAAGTGCATATTCTATGAATGCATTTAGAGCATATGCAACAAACAGAGAGAGAGAGAGAGAGAGAGTCCATTTCCTTAACTGAAGCCTCAGGAGACAGTTTTCTACCCAAAGGGGTCCAATATGCCACAAAAACCTGCCAGCAGGGGGACTTGTGAGTATCCCCAGTCGTACAGTCATGCTAGGGTTGACACCCTAGTAGAATAGCTTCCACGCTCCTTCTGGGGGTAATACCTACAATATCCTGTCATGGAGAATATAAATTTCGTATGCCAGTTAGCAGCATCTGATCTGTTGTTGCTTTATCCATTTTTCCTCTCATGGTAATGGCATGCACTTGCACTGCCCCCGACCGTTTTCCCATGCATAGAATGAGTGCACGGTAGGGCTTCTCAGAGACATTGCCTGAGATAAAGTCGACTATTTTTCGAGTGGGAGCCTGTGCCTAACCCCCGAACGCAAGTGACTTTAACCTGTACCACACCCATGCAGTATAAATTTTATCATCCGTCGACATCATGTCTCTCTGCATCTCACGTCTCAACCATGACCCCTCTGGCAAGGGTGACTCTAAAATAGCAGTGTAGAACTAGCATAGCTTACAGAATCCTGAAGCATGCAAACCCAACCCACAGTAAGAGGTTATCCACTGAGGGGATGGTATGATACAATGATCAAATTCATATCACAACTGCAAGTGAATCTTCTATTCATTATTATTATAGTTGTATGATATAGTCACATTGCTGTAGAGGAAGGAAAAAAAAACACAAAAAGAAATTCCGATATATTAATCACTGGATGTATGTTATTAGATTGTGACATATGTATTCTCAATGGCAAGTCGAGACTCTTGAAATTCAATTCTCAGTCTTGTCATTGAGAATGAAGGCATAGCCTTCAAAATATGTATCTGATGCTTCATATACAGTGCTCCCTCTGCATAATGGCAAATTTATAATGGCAACTCCATTATAAATTTGCCATTATGTAACGTGCCATTATGCAGTGAGACCACTGTATTGGATTTCTTTTTGTAGTTAAGAGATTTTTCCATCCTTTACAGGCAATTCCACACCATAGTTCCTTTTTATATTTTAATAGTCATGTAAGTTTTTTTTTTCATTGAGCACATCAAATCTACACTGAAAAATAATTTCAATTTGATAGAATACTAATTTGCAAATCACCTGATGTTATACAAAAAAGAAAAAAAATTAGACACTTTCGTACTGAGTTGTTGATGGATAATTATCTATAACTAGATGATGTATACAGGATGTTTCAAAAAATACTTTTACAAACTTTTAGGGGAGGTAGTATGGGTGATTCTAAACAAAGAAGTTCATATGAACATGGGTCTGAATTTGAATGCTAACTGAGATATGAACAGAAATAAAAATGCTGCCACCAAGATCAACATGTTAATAACTCAGGTTCTATAACATCTAAGATGATGAAATTTTGGGGAATAATAGGGTACATAAAACTGTATGTACTGTTAAAATTTGATAGAATTCTGAAGTAGTTTCCGCGTTACACACTCAACATCGTAATATGTGCTGGTTAGTACTCGCATGTGAGCACTGTTACAATTTTGAAAGCGTAACTCGGAAACTACTTGTTGGATACGATCAAATTTTAACTGCGTACACAGTTTTATGTACCCTATTATTCCTCCAAAATTCATTATCCTAAAAGTTTGTAAAAGTATTTTTGAAACGCTCTGTAGATCATACAATAGTAAGTGGGGACATTTTTAATCAATCAGGCAGAAAACCAAAAATAGGGACAAATAATGGGGACAGACAGGGAAATTTCAGGGTGGTTCTGGTAAATTGGGTTGTTTGGTCACCTTAGTGGTAGTGTCTTCCATGAGGTATTTTGATACCTACATGTTGAATGTTAAATTTTGCATAATTTTATGAATGGTTCTTGGGGGAGCCTTTATCCCTAGCTGGAGAAGGATACTCAGTCAGGGATGGATGAAGGATGGAGAAGGATACTCAGATACCTTCATCCATCCCTGACTCAGTTAATAAACCCAATTCAAATATCTAGGCTCTATGTGAATTATGGATGCAAATATAGATGCTGATGTGAAGCATAGAATAAATATTGCATGTCAGAAAGAGAGAATGCTGAGGGGAGTACTTTGTGATCCGCGTATACCTGTAAAAACCAAGGACAAGGTCTATAAGACAGCGGTGTGCCTGGTGCTAATATATGGGTCTGAATCCTGGATGGTCCAGAAGACCCATGAACAGAGGATACAAGTAAACGAAATAAAGATGCTAAGGTGAGCAGGTGGGGGTCATGTGACTGGACAAAATCTGTAATGAATACATACGAGGGAGTTTTAAGGTCGCGCCATTAACCGAGAAACTTACTGAAAGCCACCTTAGTTGGTATGGACACGTAAAAAGATGCAGCAAAGAACATGCAGTATGATTTTCAGTAAACCTGCCAGAGAACAAGAGAGGTAGAGGTCACCCGCCATCCATCTGGTAGGCCAACATGAAGAGAGACCTCAAACGAGCCCAGCTGCCAGAAATGACAACCCAAGATAGATTAACTTGGCACAAAAGAGTGAGGAGACCCCACTTCAAGTAATAGGAACAAGAATGGACAAAGAAGAAAGAAGAACTTTATGAATGCTATATCTTATCCTTCAGGAGCTCACTAGCATGCACATTTGAACTCTGATAATTCTCTTTGACTTGCTACGAGCAGCCTACACATTGTTCAAACAGACACATGAGATATCGGATTATAACTTTGATAGGTCTGGGAATTTCCATGTTGTTCTGCACTTCTGTGAAGATAATGTACTCCTTAAAATTCTTTAAAATAGGTTTCTCAGCTCAATGGAAATCCAAATTCTCCTTTTTTATTTTTACTTTTTCCCCCCAAATGGTGATTAAAATTACAGTGAAACCTGTGCTAATGACTTCCTGAACTTAATGACTACTCATGGGACCACGTAGGAGTGGTGATTAAAACGAATTTCTGGCTGACGAACTGCAAACGAATTTAACGTATAATATACATCACATTACTTTAATTTGTACAGTACGTAGAATATGCAGTTCATTATACACTGGATTAATTCACTTTTATTTGAAATTCCGTTGTCAAAAACTAATACGAAAGTAACTTCTTAAAAAGATGGCAATTTCAAAATTGCTTTGATCTAACAAAGTTGCATTATGTCCTGATAAGCTTCAAACGAAATTAGCATATACTAAACATCACAGTATTTTAATTGTACAGTTCATTATACACTGCATATTTTAATTCACTTTTTATTTGAATTTTCCGTTGCCAAAAACTTAATATGACCTCTCAGGTAGCTACTTGGGTTAAACAGGCTTGGGATTCTATACCTGAAAATATGATGATGAGAAATTTCTTGAAGACAGGGATTGTGATTAGTAAAGTTCCAGATAATGCATATTTAAAAATGTAAAAAATAAAGAGGTTTTTCTGTATGTTTTTGCATAGTTTACTCACAACGAATTAAAAATGGGGATCGCTCTATAGAAGAAGATAGCATTTTTACTGGGTTTTTTTTGGCTCTAAAAGTTGAATCGTATTATCCAAGAAGCGTATTATACAGGGTGATCCAAAAATTGCACACATCGAAATTCGATTGTCTATGAATTGTATAATAGTTGAAAAGTTTCATCGGCTACTTTATTTATCTATTTATTTATTTATTTATTTATTTAATCTAAAGGGAGATACAAGTCGTCCATCCAGGGCCAGTATGGCAGGGGCCAACAAGGTTAGTCCCTGGATGGGGAACAAAGATACAATTTTTGATAATTTATAAACAAGTTTTAAAAAATGGAGGGGAATGGTGAGGGGCTAGAGTTAGTTAGATGGGGGTGTAGAAAGGAAGTTCTTTAGACGGGATTTGAAAATATTGGTGCTTGGTGACGAACTGAGATCTGGGGGTAAAGTGGACCAAAGTCTATTGCCGGTGATAGAGATACTCTTGAGCTGGTAGTTACGTCTGATATGGACGATTGGGAAGGAATTTCTGTGTGGGGGGTTGTGGGGGGGGGGGGGTGTTCTAACGGTTGTAAATAAGGGGATGTAATTATAAGGTTGTTAATTGCTTTATATATGAAAACTGCTAGGCTATAATGGTACAGTTGGTGTATTAGGATTATGCCCACAGAATTAAAAAGGTGAGAGACAGGGATAGGTTTCAGTAGTTTTAATAAGGTGCGTACAAACCATTTTTGTAATCTGTGACACAGATTCTGTGTAGACGTAGTAAATTAGATTTGGTGGTTGAACCCCAAAATTGAAGGCCATAGGAAAGCGAGGAGTGGATTAAAGCGTTATATAATAGAAGGAGGATCTTGGGGGGGGGGGGCCGCCAAAGAAATGAAGACGAGAGAAAAGGCCCAAGCACTGATTTAGCGTAGAAGCTAAAGCATTAATCTGGGTGTCCCAGGAGAGGTTTTATGACTTTGTGGATACCCAGGTATTTAAAAGTATTGGTCGAGATAATCTGTTGGGAGTTGTAGTTTAGAGAAAATTCGTTCTTTTCGAGCTTTTTGTTGCATTGGTGAAAGATGACATATAAAGTTTTATTGAGATTTAGGGACATAAGGTTGATTGTATTCCAATGTAAGAGTCTATTCAAGACTGGGTTGAAGGTTTCCTTGATTGTATTTAATGAAGAGCCACCGCAGGATAATGTAGCATCATCTTCGTATAATATAAACGGTAGAGGGGATATTACATAAGTTAGGTCGTTTAAAACTTTTATATTTTGAGTATATGTTGTAAAAATGTGCATGTGTTGTGTAAATACTATATCAAACAGTATTACTTAATGTTGTCTGGTTTTTATTACTATTTCGATGTGCACGACTTTTGGATCACTCTGTAGTAGAACAAATACGGTAAGTGTAGTAATTACGTGTTAAGCTAAACTTGTGTAAATGAGAATTTTTGAATGACATTGCAGGCTATATAGTGATGATATTTCTTGTCTTTAAGCTGTGTTTTGAAAAAAAAAAAACATTCATCGTTGTTATAGTTTTCTAATTTAAAAGTTTTCAATTAGATACATTTCATTTATATGATTATAACGAGGATCATCCAGCCTTTATTGCTTTTGACTTGATAAGAGAATGTCGAATAAAGTGTCTTTCATAGTTCAGCTGTTTAATAAAATCCTTCCAAAAGTAGAATTTTCTTATCAATAATTAATTCTGGTTAATAATGAAATATTAATATGATTGAATTAATGTTAAGGCCAGAGAGGGTGTTGAGGAATGTGATTAAAATTTATCGCTTGTTAAATTATCAGTTTTAAAAAAGATGCACCGTGTTTCATTAAATTTTTTTTTTTAATAAAGTATTAATATTATTATACTCACACTTCAAAGAACGACAATGCAAATTTCAAAATTATTTAAAAAATTTTTAAAGACCCAAATTATTCTATGAATCTGTTGAAGTCTTAATTGATTTTCAGTATACATTTTTTGCTTTCTGCGATGTGTACTTGAACAGAAGAGATTACCTGTTATTTAAATATTAAACTTTATAAAGCAGCCTTAAGGAATAAACATTTTCTTGCACCTGTTCAGAAAAAAAAGTTTGAACATTCATATCTCCATGTGATAAATTAGACTTATATAGAGGGTGAATACAAAAGTCTGAACCCCCCTTTTATTTTTTGAACCGAAGCAGATATGTCAATTTTGATGAATCCAATGAATAGGAAGTTGTGGGTGGCCTATCCCATGGTGCACTTTTCATCATCCCAAATATGCAAATTAGGACACATTCAAAGTCATCCAAATCGGACCAACCAATCACCCACAATCACGTGGTGAACTGTTTGTAGCTTACAAACAGTCACACTGCACAAGGAAAACTGAATGTTGATTTTTCCACCATGTAAAGCATGCAAATCAAAAAATTAACATAAATTACCATACTCACATTCACTTTCATGCGGAAAAGCAAATAAAAGGCATGTTTCAGCACACAGAAGACAGAACAATTCCAGGATGGCAAGCTACACTGTTCCGGAAATGATCAACATGATCTTCTGCTTCAACGTGATTGTGGGTGATTGGTTGGTCCGATTTGGATGATTTGTTTTTGTTTTGTTTGTTTTTTTATGCTGAACAAGTTTGCAATTGGGTTTTTTTTCTCTATCCCTTACGGTTTTTGAGATAAATTTTGAATGTGTCCTAATTTGCATATTTGGGATGATGAAAAGTGCACCATGGGATAGGCCACCCACAACTTCCTATTCATTGGATTCATCAAAATTGACATAACTGCTTCGGTTCAAAAAATAAAAGGGGGGTTCAGACTTTTGTATTCACCCTGTATATAGGCATGAAATGATCAGTGCAAACAATGGTAAGAGATAATATTCTTTTTTTTGGTTGGCAGTGTTAAAATAGCTTTCTTGCTTGATTTAGTGAGCATGTTTTCTTTAATGGTATTCTTAAAGTTCTTATTGGTAATAGCAGTGTTTTTCTTTTAAAAGTTGTATTTGATTCAAAGTTAATTAATACTAAAGAAACTTTCTATACAGGGTGACTTGAAAATCACTATACACTGACGTGCCTAATATTGTATAGGACCCGGTAGACCTGCAAAGTGCAGCAATTCAATGTGAGATTAATTCCACAAGTGAACAGTATGCCTTTGAAAAGATGTCAGTCAACTCATGTTGTTACATAGTTGCCCAGAGCTCTGTGATATTTGTAAGTGCAGAATTATAAGGAGCGGTCAAAAAGAAACGAGCCGGAGGCCTAGGAACAGAAACCAGAACCTGTATGTCAAAAGTATTGGCCCTGGCTGCTGAGACACTTGTCCCACTGCGACACAAGGCGGTGAATGGCTGTCTTGTAAAATTCCCGGGGCTGCGTTGTGAACCAGTTCCGCACGTACTGCTTCACGTCGTCGTCCGAGGTGAATCGTTTGCCCCTCAGAGCCTTTTTTAGGGGATTAATTGCAGGGAGAGAGGTCTGGACTTATGGAGGGTGACCAAGAACCTTCCATTTGAATTTCTGCAAGAGTGCCATGATTGTGTTGGCCGTATGAGGTCTTGCATTGTTGTGGATGATCAAGTCAGTAGGCCATTCGACATGCTTCCTGTTGTGGTTGAAGAATGTGGGGCACACTTTGCGTCAGTTCAGTCTTTCCGTTATGATGGTCTGAACACTTCCGACGCTCAATTCCACCTCGGCGGCTATGTCTTTCACTGTAACTCAGCGGTCCTGGGTAAAGAGTCCATCAACCAGCTGGACGATGTCATCGTTAATGCGGTTCGGTGTTCCAGATCATGTATCATCGGCTATCGACACCCGTCCTTCCCTGAACCGTTGTGCCACGCCTTGACCCTTGCAAGGGACATGCAGTGTTCACCGTACACTTGTGACATTCTTCGATGAATGCCCGTCCCCCCTACTCCTTCCGCTGTCAGAAAACGAACAACAGCTCTTTGCTCTTCTTTTGACGCCTCCATTTCACTTATTCACTGCTTATACAATGCGAATGACCATTGGACGGTTGACGCTTGCTTCTGCTTCCTTTGTATAGTCACTTTGTAATGCCATCACCCTCTAAGCAGCGGGCTGTGAATTTCCGTGCTCGTGTTGGAACCACTCTTTGTTACACACGCAATGATATTGCCATTCTATCACCGGTTTGCACATTCCAGACTACGGCTCGTTTCATTTTGAACGCTCCTTATATGTATGCAAATCATATATCCGATAAATACTTGATTGGATTCATGTTGGGAAAATGTGGTGACTTCTCCATTTGTCTGAATGTTCTTCAAGTTAGTTCTGGGTAACTTGTGGCCATTGACTTAATGCATCATCTTTCTGGGGATACATGAAATTCATGAAGGGTGGCAAATGTTACTAAGGCAGTGCAACATAGCAGTTACTAGTCAATGATACGTTTAGGCAGATAAGTTGTCCTCACCTATCCATTGTGAACCAGTAAGGAAATATTACCAGTCTGCATTATGCTCTGCACCAAATCTGAATTTTGCCATTAACTTGAAACAATTGGAACCATGGCTCATCAGGCATATGCCATATTTGGTTAGTGATATTCCAAACTCAGGTGAGTTGCCAGGTCCAATTCTGTATCAGGGACATGGGAGGTTTTCTGCTCTGATATCCCATGGAAACTAAAGAATATTGATATACCTGTAATGTAATCACCTGGCATATCTGTATTGAAATTGAATGTAATTTTCACCTGTGTCAGCTGTCTGTTATCTTGAATGATTCTAGCCAGACACCATTGCCCATCATCAACAAGCACTTGTGGTTGGCCAACACACTGTCCTCAGTGGGTAATAATGCCTTCCATAAGGTATTCTAATATACAAGTGACATTTTGGATGACATGTTCCATCTGTTGGACACTAATTGTCTGCCCCATTTGAACTCTGATAATTCTCTTTAATTTGCCATTAGCAGCTGCTAGTCATTGTTCAAAAAGATTCAAGAAATATCAGATCACAAATGAGACAGATTTGGGATTTTTATGACTGCAGTTTGATTGAGCCATCTACCATTACCTATGCAGTCTGCTATCCTATGATATTTGGCACATCAGTGTATACCTATACATTTGTGCATGCATCTTCATGCATCTTCATCAATTTTAGGTTTTTGCTTAATGTACATGTATTGCAATAAGAGAAAATACAAGTATTTGGAATGCATATTGTATAGGATGATTCAATAAAGAATGGTGCAAAAGCAAAATCAGTTTATTCATTCTTGACTGAACCTAACACAACTAAAGACGCACATAGTTGCTTGAAAAGATGTACCTAATTTTACCTGTACATTACAAATGTTTGATGTTGGTAACCTTGGTGGCATGACGGATGTCAATATGGTAAACAGCTCTTCCATATGTATCCCAGCATATCTTGAGATATGGACACCACTGCTCAGTACTGCCACTGCTTCAGCCAGAGGTGGCGTGAAGCGGTAAGCAAAATAAGTGCTGCATGGGGGCGCATTGTAATTTGGGGTGCCAACCAAGGTTGAAAGGGCGCATATTTTAGAGGTTTGCATAAGTTTGCGTAGGGGTGCCTAGGAAGCTAGCACTGCCTCTGGTTTTAGAGAAGCATTTTTTTTCAATTTACCCAATTGTTTTGGCAGAGAGTAGAGCAGATACAAACAATCACTTGCAATCTTTTATCTTTTTTCCACTGACTAGTCTGTTAGAATTTTTACCATTCTCGATATCCAGAATGTGCTGGAGTGTTTGGCCAGAGCTGGATTAATGCTTTGACATCTGTAAAACTTAGAGAAAATCATGTAATTATAGAGTTGTGTTTGATTCAATCAGGAGTGAATAAATCGATTTTATTTTTGTGCCATTCTTTTTTGAATTGCCTTGTATATTTCCAGTAGTGTGGAACCTCGCATAACAAGCACCTCCCAAAACGAGTGATTCGCATTACGAGCAAAACAAATTGTAAAAAATGACTCACTTAATGAGCGATGTTTCGCATAATGAGTGAGGAGGAGACAACCCGAGGCAGCTTCTCGGCTAACCCTTTCTCACTTGATAAAAAATTTTAGGATGTATTTCTTTGTATTTATGCTATTTCACATTGATAAAGCATACAAAAATTGTTTATGTGTATTACAGCACCACCTAAATTTGTGTTTTTATGTGTATTACGGCAAATTTTTTTACTAAAATTTTTTATTTAATAAATATCAAGCGCATCATTTGAATTATCTGTAGTTCAAATTTTATCTCATTTGGACCAATAGAATGCATTCTACAGCCCTCTGAAGTGGAAAAGCTATTTCTTGATAACACTGTATATATTTTGAGTATTTTTTTCAGTATGAAACGCATTATTATATTTTACATTGATTCCTATGGGAAAAATGGTTTCGCTTAACGAGTGTTTTGCTTTACGAGTAAGATTCGGGAACGAATTATGCTCGTTAACCGAGGTTCCACTGTATTTGTAATAATTTTGTATGAGAAGTATAACTATGCATATCTTGTAGTATTAATTGTATATCTGGATATATTTTTTCCATTTAATTTCTTCTTTGCATTCCAGATTTATCACAGAAAGAAACGTGCTATAATTCTGCTGAAGAATTTCCTGATTTTGAATCTTTAGAAGCCAATGATCACTCCGTTTTCACACCGCCAAATGGAATTTTACCCAGTGCATCCTCATATCTTTTGGGATTTAATGATCCGTTAAGTCTACCAATTAGTTCTCGCAGTTCATCAAATCAAAATTCATGTCCATACACTCCCCAGAATAGTTATGTGGATGAAGATTTTGAAGTAGATCCTTATGAGAAACAACTTCTTCCCAGCTTTAACAGTCGTGAGATGATGGAGAAAATAGAAACAAAGAGGGGAAAACTGCATGGATATGATGGTGGAAATTCATCAGACAATTATCCATTTACACCAAAAAATAGCTTTGTCGATTCATCTTTTGAGACATATGCAAAACAGCTGCCATCTTTTGATTCTGATTTTGTCTTGCAAAAAGTCAAAGAGAAAAAAGCGGTTTTGGAAGAATTTGTCAAATCAGAAGACGAACGAACATTAAACAAACTTGAAGTGACTGTGACACCATTAATTAACGTCAATGCTGTATCTACAAATCTTACGAAAGGGAATGGTAATTCATTCCAATCTTTCGACATTAATTCTCATTCAAAAGGCAATGACTTCGTTAATACTCAGGAAATAAAGGATGACACTGCACAAACACCCACAGTACTTATAACAGCACCAACTAACCCATTGGAAAAGGATACGACAGGAAAAATTGACATAATTAAAGATGATACAAGGTCAGTTCGTAAATAAAGTTTATAAGCTGACCTTTTCTTTTATTTTTATTATAACTACAGTCTTATGATTTTCACAAGTTATTGTCTGCTTAAAAATAAGAAAGTATAATTTTTTTTAAGTTGAAAAATGAAATACTGACTTTTATTTAAAGAAAATATCTACTATGATAATGTATATTTTGCGTTTGAAAAATAAATAAAACCATTGTAGGCAACACACGGCAAAATCAGATAACAGCTTTAATCTCACATATATATATAGAAACTTATTTTTTATATTTCTAGTTTGTAGTAAGTTACATTTTTTGTTGCCATAGTAATAACTTAGTAGCTTATTTTAATAGTGAAAATATTATTGTTATTAAGAAAGTGTTTAAAACACTAATAAACCATTATTATATATGCAAAAATAAAAGATTAATAAGGTTATCAAATGAAATCCAGTATATTCATGGCTGGATTTTAAGATATAAGCAGCCTTTATTTATTTTTAAAACTTAGATGGAATACGAGGGTTGGTCATAAAATTTCTGAAATCGTACTTAAAAAAGATAGCACGAGTTTTGTGGTCCAATTAGCCCTTCTGTATATAGTCGCCATATAATTTGACACTTTTTTTCCAATTTGATGGATCAGCTGATGGAGGTTATCTTGGTAGAATGCCTCAGTTTGGCTGTTTAAAAAGCTGTCCACAGCAGAAATGACCTCATTGATGTTTCAGAAGCATCTCCCATGTAGTGTTTTTTCCCTTGATGAAAGAGGAAGAAGTTAGTTAGTGCCATTTCAGGGGAATAAGGGGGGATGAGGCAAAATTTTAAATCCTAACATGCCTCCATAAAGGATGGGTGTTCTTGACTGCTTCCCATAGCTGCATCACAAGGCAGTGGTAATAACTTCTTGTACAGTAGAGCTCTCTTAGCAAATTCTGTGAGGATAACTCCAATCTCGGCTTAACTTTTCCAGATGACGGTTGGGTACAAGCCTTTTTGTTTGGTTTTGGGGTCATAACTGTAGATCCAGCATTCATGTTGCATAAGGAGCCTGCCAAAGAAGTCCTTTGGGGTTGCCTTTCACAGCTTCAATATGTCAGCTGACAATGGTTTTCGCACCACTTTTTGCATTCATGTAAGCAAATGAGGAATCTATTGAACTGCGATATTTATCATATGAAACACATCACACAATGGACCCATGACTAATCTTGACCTTCTGGACGATATGATAATGATTCGGCAGTCTTCAAGCACTAGGGCCTCAACTTGCACCGAAATGTTCAGTCAGTACCTTACTCAGTCATGGCCATCCAGATTGTGGTTCATCCTTAAGGGGGGTTCGGCCACATTAGAACCTTTAAAGCCACTCTGCCATTGTACTATGCGATAGGGTATTGTCGCCATAAACTTCAATAAGCTCAAGAACCAAACCAAACTGTGGATATGAACAATTAAAAAGAAGAAAAATCTCTTGTCCACAAAAAGTGTTTATTTAATTTGAATGTGCATTTCAACCATACTGTGGCCATCATTCAGTGAATACATGTTTTAATTCAACAAGCTCATCTCAGATTTCTTTGGCTTCCCCCCCCCCCTTTTCAAAAATAAGAATCTGATCACTGCACGGGCTTCCATTTTTTCCAAATTCAACATCGTGGTGCTTTTTTCCCTCTAGCGGCAAAATGCAGTATTATATTGGAACAATTTTTGATCTGTGAGCTCTTCTAGAATGCGTGTTGTTATTTTTTTTTTTTAAACTTCACAGTTTGCTGGTATTCATATTTTTTCAGTACGATGTCAGGAACTTTATGACTACTCATATATGATGTTCATAGTGAAAATTTATTCAAGCAATTAAGAAAATGTGATATCTTGCAATTTTGCCAAAGTAGGAGGGGAGGGGGAGGAATTCTGCTTTTGCTCTAGAAAGTAGTTACAGAGCTGCTATCAATAGGATGTTAAAAAAAAATCAAAATTTTCTTTAAAATTGTCTTGTTTATAAAATGCTGACTGAATCAAAAATAATTTGAACCTCCATAGAAAGCCATCTTCCTACATTATTAGGTAGAAAACAAAAAAGTTGAGAAAACCTGAAATAAAAAAATCCTGTTAATATCTTAAGAAAAAGGCAAACTGGATGAAATGCATTTTGAAGAAAATATTTTCTGTGACATATGGTTTGCTTTTAAGAGCTATGGTACTTACTCAATTTTAAATTTTCACTAATTTTAATTGAGGTAATAATTATTCCCTCCTGTCATTTCAGTTGGCATTTTAAATCTACTCTGATGCATATTTAAAAAAAAAGTGTTTTTATATTTTTATTATATTTTAAAGTTTGTTCAAAGAAAAGAAATATGTATCTCAACCAAAAATTTTCATTGTTATCTTGTTTAAATCATTACTGTAATACTTATTATCAGCATTACATAAGACAAAAGTTAGATTATCAATTTCTACCTTGAGACAGTGTAGAAATTGTTGTTGCAAAAATATTGTGGGAAGTTAATAAAGGCAAACCTAATGACGAATAATTAATTTATTTAACTTGTAAATAAATTTCAAAACATTTTGAATTTAACCTGATTATTACCAAGTATCCTCAATTACCGAAACTACTTCTTAACTTATGTTGGATGCCCCACATCTTAAGGGTCAAAATTTTAAAGAGGACAGAGGACTATAAAATCGAGTATATGTATTTTGAGATGGGGAACCAATGGGTGGAAATGCATATTCAGGCATCACCAGATCTTGAACGAATGATACATGTGAGGAACATTTCTGTAAGCTGCTTTCGTTTTCAAAGCAAATAACTTATTTTGTATTTGTATTTTTCTTTTTTTTTTTTTGAGAATCCCAACATGCTACATAACTTCCAAATCTTACCTGTTATGTTTATAGTTTATGCCTTTTTGCCAAAAAATGGGTTGTTACTCATTATAGGAACTTGCAGACGTGCCTTTAATGTATTGTGCAGCAGGATATAGTTCCTAGAAAGTCCAAATGGATGAACAAAGAAAAGTTTCCCAAGAATTGTGAAAGTACAGCTGTCATCCGAATTGGAAGACATTTCTCGCCATGGATCTTTCAAGCCACAGAGAGCTGACCAGGGTGTTAAACAAGAACTATTTGTGAAAGAACAACAAATTCGTTTTACTTGTGAATGCTTTGGGATTGGTTATTTCTTAGCCTGCAGCTACTCAATTGTAATTAGTTCATAAACTCTTCATTTGTATCCTTGACAAAGTCAAAATAAAAGGCAAAAGCGATCGAAATTCTGGGTTTTTCTTTCCCGATACGGACAGCAAGGCCTCTATCAATTATGTCTATAGTTCCTCAAGACTCTTAGTAGCGCTATATAAATAAGCACTCGTCAACGTATTCATGAAAGCATGATATCTAGATTGTTGTTTGCTCTGTAAATGAAAGCAGCTTACAAAAATGTTCATTACACATAATACTCATTCACGATCTCATGGTGCATGAAATATGCATTTTCGACCGTTGGTTCCCCATCTCACAATGCAATAGAACCTCGATTATCTGTCAGGGGTTTGGACTAGGACAATGAGATAATAGAACATGAACATGCTTTGACAGTTTAAATTACAAAGTTTATTATATATACAGTGTACTTATATAGTGTACATTACTTTTTGAAAAAGTCAGTCATTCTTTTCTGATTTAGGAATTTTAGCTTTTTTTTTAGATGCTTGATTGTGTATATATAACACATCAACTATACTTATATTGCTTCAGAATCTGCTTGTTTTTCAAGCCAAGCAATGCTCTTTGATAACATTGTTTCACCTTCACCGTGCGAAGGTGAAAACTTTTACTGCGCTCCTGGTGGTCTTTGATCTACGATATGGAAGGGATGATTTGTCATAAGTTACTTCTCTTGAATAAAGTACATATACAATTGTGAATACATATGATTGAATAATGGCTACTGCTGTTTCTAATAGAAGTAATAAAATTTGAGATGAAATTAACAAGATTAGGACTAATCTTTGTAAATTAGGTCCTTGATTTCCTAGTAAGGTTAATAGGAGGCGTCCTGTGATTATATTAGCTGCTAGTCGAATTGATCGTGTAATTGGGCGGATAATATTGCTAATAGTTTCGATTAAGACCATAAATGATATCAAGTATGGAGGCATTTATAACTCCCTTGCCAGCTACTTTGCGAGAGTGACAGATATTCGAGTGATGGATAATTGAGTTTCTACTCAGTTTACAGTTTTCTCTGGAATTTTGATACCCTATATATAATTTTGTATATTTAATTTTTAGAATGTTTTTGCAATATAATTAAGACGCATGTGTATGCATAACGAAATCTCTATTTTACACAGGCAATTTTCTCATGGGAGGGGGAATTTTGGTATATTTCAACCAAAATTGAAGCACCTTTATTGAAAATTATTTTAAAGTGAATTTTTAGGAAACTATAGCATATGGTACATAGAGTAAATTCACTTAACTGTAAAGATATATACTGGCATCAGTACATTCTTCTCCTTATTTTTATCATCCAGGGCAATAAAATGAAGGATAAATGAAGTGGACAAAAGAAATATTCTGTGCAGTATTTCCTTAAAGCTTTCTTTTCCTTTAGCTATTTAGTCAGTACAACCATTGGATGGTATGCTCATTCAAGCAGACTTGAGGAGAACACTACAAGAAATATTAGTATAGTCAAACCGTATGGTAGTCAACTCAAGCTGTGAGTGGAATGATCAATTAACAAGAAAAGGGAAGTAACTAACTAAAATAACAAATATAAAAAAGAGATATTTATTCTCAGACATGAGTTAATTCTTCTGTCTAGGATATTTATCACCTGTATTCTCCCATTTTTTTTTTTTTTTGTTAATCAATCATTCCACTCAGGACTGTAGATCTTACTGGTTGACTATAAATAGCAATAAATAGAATGCAGAGTTCTGAAAGTTTGAATAGTAATTGCAATATTAACTGCAGTGGTGTCTAGTGTAGTTTATATTTGTATGGAGAGGCAGGTACATTGAGGTTTTATAAATATGACATAATTTTGCTGCATTACATTACTACAGGGTGTCTACAAATGTATGACAAAGTTTTACTTGTTTATTGCTTGATTGCATTAACATTTTACAGATGTATTCTTTTCTTAAACTTCAACTTGTGCACCTTGTGCATAACACCAAGTCATATCTGGTGGATATTGCTTCCGATGTGTTTTCTAGCATCTCTAATGTGACAATGCCCTTAATGTGACTCCACAGAAAGAGAGTTAGCAAGGTCAGGTCTGGGAAGTTGGGAGGTCAAGGTGTGGGTCCTCTTCGATTGCATCAATTGTCGTTCAGAAGGTGGTGAACCTCCAAGGATCAGTGAGGCGGGGCTCCATCCTGTTGATAAATCAGTCCTGCAATATCTTGCACCTGTGGCAGCACATAAAGTGTCAACATGCCCAGATTCAATTGCTAATGAATTGTTTCCTCTGTGAAGAAAAGGGCCCAGCGATGCCAGTCCTCAAGATGCCATACCACACAAAAACCTTTGGGAAGCAAGCTTGTACTCGGGTATGTCTGAGAATATTATCTGAGAAAAGTAACGAGTTTGAGAATGTGTCTCATAGACTTATCTGAGAATATCAATGCAGTCGCATAATGAAAACAGAGCATACATTTGTAGACACCATGTAGATTACATATGCCATTATTAATACAATCCAAATTCTTACTTTCTATGAGCTATTTGTTCACTATAATTCATCTCCTCTCTTAATTACGATTTCATGCCTTCAGATCTTGTGTAATTTTATTAAAATGATTTTGGAAAAATAAATACGGCTTATAAAGTAGCAAATACACATTATATATTTATCAAGCCTGTTTATAAAACTAAAAAAAATAGAGAGTTTTAGGAAGGGAATTTCTATCATATATTTTATTTGCCATCCCAACTAGTTTAAAATTGCAAAAAATGAGAACTCACTCAATTCTCTCTTAAGACGAGCATTTAGCAAAGTCCTTACCAAAATCTTTATGCCTAGGTCAACAGTATATCCAATATGGGGTATGTAGCCTTGATATGGACATATTTTCTGAAGATAAAAAAATGGATGCAAAAGAATTGGGAATTTATTTTCTTCCACAATAAACAACTACAGTGCATGTATATTCTTCCCAATCTTGATGCTCTAGCACATTTTTTGGATAGTAAAAACCTTACTAAACTTTTTACAATAGATGACTGTATTTATGTTTAACCCAGATGCGTTACACTTGAAGAATTGAAGGCTATAACAAGACGATATCAATGATACTTTGTAACACAATTTTTTTATCTAGGCACAAACAGCACTTGCAAAGATGCGATAGTCTAATTTCTTATGCTTCAAAAGTATAGAAAAAGGCCGTTGTAAATACCAATTCATTCATTGGAATTGTTCAGAACGCTCCTCAAACCAATCACGAATAACATTGGCCCAGAGACATGGCGCATTGTCCTTCTAGAACATCACATCATTGTTAGGGTACATAAAGGCAATGAAGGGCTGCGAATGGTTATAGAGCAGCTGGACATAACAATTCCCAGTCAATGTAGGTCTAATTTGATCAAAGGACCAAACCAACCTTAACCATGAAACATGCCCCACACCATGACGGAACTTAAGTTATAGAATGGAAAATAGATTTATGTCTAATATACTACATTGATGATTTCCATGTAGGTAAAATATAAAAATTAATATTAAATGTAAAATATGGGATGTATAGTTTGATTATGTAAAAATTATTCAGCGTTAACTGAAATTGGAATTAGTCACTTGTTGAAGCCAAAAGATGATGTGGTCCACTGTTGCCACATCATCTTTTGGTTCAACAAGTGAGTAATTCCAATTTTTATTAATGCTGAATAATTTTTACATAATCAAACTATACATCCCATATTTTACATTTAATATTAATTTTTATATTTTACCTACCTGGAAATCATCAAAATAGTTTATTAGACATAACCACGATGGAGCTACCACTTTTGGCATTTCACTGTGTACTGATAAAAACAAAGAAAAGCAAGAGTATTTAGAGAGGACTCAGCAATATGGTACTGTCCGTTTATTAAGTTACTCTTCAGAAAATGTAACTGGATTACTGATTCTTAAAATAACTAGTGAGCATGCATATTTGACACATTGGTTGAGCTGGATTTTTCAGGTGAAGATTCCTAAACATATCTTTGAAAACATCATGGAAGCACTTATAGTTACTGTTAAACAAATTCATCCAATGATTTTTTTCAGGTAGGCAGCTTATAAATTTGAATGGTGGATATGTATTAAGTGTGTGTGTATATGTTTGTGTGTGTGCATGTATTCATGCGTGCCTGCCTACGCACGCGCACGCATGTTAAAATCTTTCAGAATTAATTCTGAAAGCAAATTGATTTATCCTAAAATCATTAAGAAAAATTGCTGATTTCAGCTTAGCTTACTGATATGTTCAATGTTTTCCTTATACTTAAAGAATTTGCCTGTATTTTTGTGAAGAGACCAACCGGACTAATGACTTGTTCCATCATCACTAGACTCGACTCAGTTATATTATTCCACAACTTTGTCAGTATAGATGTCTCGATTCTACCATATTTAGCAAGTACAGCAAGTGTTACAACAGCATTTCACAGAAAACCAAATCATTAGTCCTGTATTTCCCACTTTGTTGCCTAATTTCACCTTCTGTGGATATTGTTTACGGGGGTGTTTAAAATATCTGGCATATTAAGAGCAGGAGGATAATTTAGCAAATATGAAAGATCGAATAACGTTGTATGTGAGGTAAATCAGAAAATGATGTTCATAGAATGTAATTTTTCCAACATTTGCAAGGAAAACATTGAATCACATCTGTACATTATGCCAAAATAAAAATTACAGTAATTGTAATACATTTGGATTCTCGTTTTTACAAACTTGGTTTTTACGAAATTCCGGATTTTATGAAGTAATTCTGAAATCCCGACACCAATTTTGCAATTTTCTTGTAAAAAACTCTCGTTTTTACAAATTATTTTTAAAACAAAATATGGTTTTTACGAAGCTATCAACAGTAATTAATAGTAAAATTTTCATTAAGTAAACCAATCATTTTAAGCTTTTTTGTTAAGCAAATGATACCTATCTCTAATTGGTCATGTAGCAAATAAATTATTTTGCTTCCATTACTTATATCTGTTTACCTGTGTTATGAGTTTCAATATGAGAAAATCGTTTCGTAAGCTGTTTTCACTTTCGATATCGGAAATGTTTGAGTCAGTTGATTGCGAAAGTCAAGTGATACTGATTTCGAAGAATTCGTAGCATGGGAAAACTTAAAAAGTCAATAGTAAATTTTCTGAGTTTGTTGGTAGTGGTAACTTCGTCTATGATTCATCTGTGATTTAATCAAAGATGGTGGCGTCAAAGCCGAGATTGATGATAATGACAACAAAGAAGCTCAAGAGAAAGCCATAACAACATTGTCTGATATTAAAAACTCTTTAAATACACTGCAAAAACTCTATGAAAAATCCCCCAGATAAAATTTTTTCAAATCATTACTGTTACTGTTCATGAATGAATAACGTCTGCTGCTGTGATTAAAATTCGAATTTGGGTATTTATAGGAACAACTGTTCGATTATCTACATCTAATAATCGAAATGTATTTAATGGTATTTCTGATTGATTAATTATATATGAATCAAATTGTACATCTGAAAAGTCTGAATACTCATAAGATCAATATCATTGATGTCCAATAGTTTTAATAGTTATATTAGGACTTTCTCAAATATTCTGGTCTGGTTTTTATGAAGTTCGGATTTTACGAATAAATCTTATTGGTCCCCAGAGATTCGTATAAACGAGAATCCACTGTATGAAATGGAAGAAAGTTTTTGTGAATATTTTACTAATTTATTTGAATTATAACAAATTAAATTAAAATTATAAATAATAATTATTAAAATAAACAAATGTAGTCACTTCTGTGGTCTTGACGGAAATTTTTGGAAAATTCCATTGAGGTAGTTTAGTTGGAGTTCTTTGCATTCTCTGTTTTATTGTTAACATGTTAGGTCCATTGATTACTGATGGTGAATTTCTAGGTAGCTTTTTCTTTGTTCTATTGATGGTAGGTATTGAACACCTGTAATAATGGTACTAAGTCTACTTTTGAAGGTGAAATGATATTGAATTGAAGTTTAAGTTGAAGACAGTTGAAGTTATACAAAAGATGACAGTCGAGTAAAATTTTATTTTTGTGAATTAATGACACGGATAATAAATTAAAGAAAAGAAAAAAAAATCATAAAATTTATTATTAATTTATTTATGTTATTTATTTTATTACTTTTTATTTTTCATGCAAACATTTTACATTATTTCATTACCTTTGTTATTTAAGTCTTTATTTACACTATTTCTGTAAATAGGTCTTAATTTACACTATTTAGGTCATCAAGTAAAAAAACACTATTAGGAATAACCATTTATAGCAATATTCTTAACAATTAATTAAGAAAAACCTTTGAAATCGGAGCCTTCACAGTCAGAATAAAATAATGCGACGGCAGATAGCCCACAATGACAAATAACCCGCACCCCTATTTTTTTTAAAACTTCTTTCAATAGGCTGCGGGCTAAACACAGTAATTACGGTATATAAATTTCTTTATTAGAGTAGTATGATCTTCACCAGTAAAAAAAACGAAACTAGTCTAATTTACATACATTTTGTAATGGACCACAAACCTCGACAGTTGCAAAAGAGCAGTACCTTATTTATGGATATATCATCATATGCAACATGAGAACTTCAACAATCTATAATTTATTTACACTGTTCAATCATATCACTTCATAAAAGAGATATTGATTAGGAATATTTTGTTGTGTTTAAGAATTTAGTAAAAGCTGTTATTTTGTTGTTTAAGATGAGATAGAAGTTTGCCATTTAATCCACGTTATTTGAACTTTTCATGATTGTCATTTGCATTCGAGATTGTCATTAAACGAGATTAACTGAGCAGTAATAATTTTTATACCCCCAATAACTGAATACAGATGATCTAGTTGTTAATGAACCTTAAAGCTTTAATACGCTGTGTTAAAGAAAACCTGCTGGATGTCACAAATGGGCAAATGTAGATTATGCTACAGATGATTATGCAGTCCAGTTTATAAAATATGTAAGTCTTTCTCTAATCAATAATTACCATAAAAACGATTTTTGTCTTAAAACTATTTGCCATTGGTTGTTATATGCAACTATTCCCCTTTAAATCTCCACGTGATGGTGATATAGGATTGTAGAAGATCCTATCAAAGTAAATCTTTAAGCTGTAATTTCAAGATCAAATACCGATCTTAGAGCTGTGAGCAAATTTTGTAAAGATAATGTTATTAGATTGAAATTTTCTTTCAATATAATATTTTTTTAAAGAAAGATGCCAAAATTGAAGATTTGTTAAAGTGCCAAACTTTGTTAGTTTAAAATGTATTGCTTTAAAAAGATTGTACCCTAAAAAATTCAAATGAAAAAGCTGACTAACACTGTATGAGAGTTTTTCTACTTAAATTCCTCTGAATTCTGTAACATATTCTTATCAATTATTTTTTCATGTACAAACTGAACAAGAATCTTGGTGATGATCATTTAGACAGTGACTTAATTATTACATATGTGTAGATATGTCTGTATTTACAGTATGTTTTTTTTTTTATAATTGTCTTTTTCATCATCTTTCTACATATTGAAAACAAGTTAATTTTTTTTTTTTTTTTTGCTCATTTGAATTTATTTATGCAGACAAAATTATGTTAACAAGCTGAAATAATGTTAACAATGAGAAAATCTTCTGAAGTGGTTTCTTTAAATACTTACTCAAATTTTTACAAATCATTAGGTTTGAATTTCAGTAGAGGAATGTTTTATCTTCAAAATAAATGAGCTTCTAAAAGTACATATATGAGATCTCTCCAATAAATACAAGAACTGTGGTCATAAAAACTTTATTTAAAAAAAAAAATTAGGATACATCAATTTTATCCCCCTTCAAATTATTTCCTATTTGTAGCAATATACTTGTCCCATTGCCGTTTCTAATGTTCAAAACATCCCTGGAAGTTCTCAGAAGTCAGGCTCTTCAGCTGCCTCATTGTTTCATGTTTTATTGTCTCCACTTCGGCCTAGTGCTGCCCCCACATGACCATTTTGCATTTCAGGAATAAAAAGAAACTGCAGGGGGCTAAGGCTGGTGAGTAAGGAAGGTGATCTAGTGTGGGATCGAATTACGTGCCAGAAAATCGCAGATAATCATGGCTGCATGTGCACACAATTTTCTCCACCCCAAAGGTTTTGTTAGAATTATGTGCACAGATCATTTTCCCAAATTCAGTACATCAGCAATCATCATCAGACATTCGATGTTTTCATCAACACAGGAGTCAACAGTCGTCCTGGCCTTGTATCATTCTTGCAGTCTTCATGGCCCTCACTGAAACTCTTGATCCACTTGAAAAGAGCTGTTTTCTTCAGTGCGTTATCTCCATAAACAGCCCTCAACATTTCATAAATTTCCTGAGAGTTTTTCCTAAGTTTCACCAAAAATTTGATGGTGTTCATCATTCTCCATCGTTGACAAGAGCAAAAAACAGGGCGCCAGAAAAAAAGAAAAAGAAAGAAAAAAAAACCTACCTCTAGATCTATGCTTCCCTCGATGGTCCGATGGTTAGTGGCTCCTCCACCTACAGAGCATCCAGCGACTGTGGTCAAACATCACCTCAAGTTCACCCTAGAAGCTCAGTTTGAATGTTTATTGATGTATTACGTAAAATGCCAGCCATGTTAATTTTTATATAGAACTCTTGCTATTTAAATAATACATTAAAATGTTTTGTACAATATTTAATTTTATACTTTTAAAATGATATATAGTAGCATTTACGGTAAATTTAAGGAGAGAAGTACATGGTGAAATGTTCACAGATAAGGAAAACTGGCAATGGTAATTTTTATTTTAATTCTTGTTGATGAAATTTTGTCCGATTCAAACGTACTTTTTTTGTTATGAAAGTTGATATAATATAGCTAATACTAGATCGTGTATTTATTTTATTCATTGAAGCAATATTGACCTTCATGCTTGCTATGGATATTTTTTCTGTGTATTCCTATTATTTAAATAGTATGTAATTTAACTTCTTTTTAAAAAAAAATCCTCTTGTAATTATTTCTTATGAATTTTAAGTTTAACCAGAGGACCAGGAATTTTTTCCATCTAATTTCCATACACATTTCAGTCCCAGATATTGAAATCCTTGTACAGATAATTGCAAGATAAGAAAGTGGTGTCATCTTATATTAGAGTTCTTTGATTGATTGATTAAGAAATTGATTTGATTTTAAGTACACAAGCAATGTTATCATAATCCTTTTAAATAGACTGGTGAGATGATTTTCATAGTTGGAAAGTTTCTAGTTAAAAATTTCCTTTCATCTCAGACAGGTTCAAATTCTATTCAATTCTTTTTGTAAAATATTTAGGCATGCTATTTTTTTCATAGACATATTATTAATTGCGATTATGGAAACACATTAATTGTAAAATTTCTGCCTCAGACTGTTTCCGCTGTAAGTTACCATGTTTATTAAACTTAGGAACTATATTTAAAGCATTATAGTCGCAATATAGAATATCAAAGAGGTTTCTCAACAAATTCTTTTAAAACGTTCAATTTAACTTACAAGCAAACTGAGCTTAGGTAAATAAAAAAATAAAATTTTGCACAAGGCAAAGCGACTGTTAGGGGTCCACGAAGAATACCTAAGATACAGCCGAGCGAAGACCTTGATGATGATATTGTCAAAATCAGAATTTGAAATAATCCATTTTCAAGTTATCGTACAAACAGCAGACAACCAGATATATGTACAGACCAAGCGTGTATTCTTATAAGTAGCCTTTGGTGGCTAAAGCTCCTAATAAAGAGCAATAATAAAAATCTCAGTTTCACATGTTTTAATTTAACATTGGCGTTCCCTAATAGAATATAACTATGAATGAAGAACGCATAAATGAAAGGAAAATTAATTTTTACTTATTAGAATGTAATTCTTTCCTAAGACCATGTAAAAAAAAAATCACTGGTTCTGAGA
The DNA here is from genome assembly GCA_023313115.1 of Rhysida immarginata. Taxonomy (NCBI): domain Eukaryota; kingdom Metazoa; phylum Arthropoda; class Chilopoda; order Scolopendromorpha; family Scolopendridae; genus Rhysida; species Rhysida immarginata. The sequence goes on from JAHWFO010027233.1 coordinate 1,094,611, forward strand.
ACAGTTTAGTAAATACATTTTTAAAGAAAACAAATGACCAAAAAAGTTGTTTTATTGGTTCTCACTTATATAAAATTTCAGTAAATACCTGTATTTCAAAATCTGCCCTTGTAGAAAGAGTGCGTGTCACATTTAGTTTCTGAAAAATACTGGTATGACTTTGTGGAATTAATTCCTGTCTTGTCACATCTCAATTTATATTTCTATATAAATTAATTCCTTATCTATGACAATAAATGAGCATTGGTTTTTTAACAGATTTTATTGCTATTATTTCAGGTGATTTTTAAAACTTGATTATGGTTCAAGTCATTCCAAGAAGAAATTTATATGACCTTCAATATGCATAATTAGCAAAATGCATGGCACTCCTTAAAAATGTTATTATTGAAGATAATATTATTGTAATTTTTCTTTTTTGAAGCAGACATATTAATTTACTTTAAAATATATAAAATCAACTGCACAACGAGAAAGCATGGCACAAAGCATTTTTCCGTTGTATGATATAAGATGCCCAGTTATTATATTATATGTTAAATCCTAATTGAATTGGTTAGATATTAGCATGAAAATCCCCTTTGAGCTTAATAGTTACTTTCTCTGCACTGCCTTCATGCTATGTTCACCTGCTTTTCACTTTCAGAATTACAGGGCTTTAAATGTTTCAGAGTAATAATGGTTTGGTGTAGATGAATTTTGTTTCCCTTCTCGCTTTTTTTTCTTCCTTTGGTATGATACTACTAGAAGAGCTTATTTCAGTGACATTATTGATTTTCTGAGTTGAGCTAGCAGGATCCAAGATGGCGCAATATGTGACGCATGCAGGAATGGATGAACCTCTGGATACATTCTCATCCAGGTTGGTGATATCCATGGGTGTTTTTGTCATATATTTAGTGTTAATTCTTCAAAATTAATTTTTTTGAATAATATAGTTATTTTTATATCACTCTGTTGTAAGAATTTCATTGTTTATAATTTAATCAAACCAGGGAGAGCAGGAAGTAGGAAAAAACACAGAGTAACAATAAAAAAAAATAAGAAATAAACTAGACCTCAAATAATTAAACAAGGAAGCCAAAAATGAATTTCATTGATGTGGCTGCTAAAAATTTATTAAGTAATCACACTTTTTAAAGTATGTAAATCCTTTAGGCAAGACCTGCTATGATACAAAAGATATTGGTTAACACTTATATTTTAAAAATGTTTTGCATATTATATTTTGATGAACACCATTTCATAATTTCAAACATTAGGAAGTAGATATGTTTTTTGTTTTCAAAAATTTTTTATATTTAATCTTAGGAATTTTTAATTGAGATTTTATATAAGAAAAGGTTCAGCATTTTTTTATTTTTTTTTTATTTTTAACATTTTCATTAGTATACACTGATACCTTGTGAATACAATAGACAAGCCCTTAATTTGCATACACATGAGGAGAAATAGTTTTTAAGCACTTTTGGTTTATGATGGATTTATTTTAAGTAAGTCATAAATCATTTAAAGATGCCCAAGTTTTATCCTCTTAATTCTGATTTTGGAAATTTTTTAATGGTTTTTCTTTTTTGGTTTTATTTTAAATTATATACAAAAATATGCAATGAAAATCGCAGAGTCTTAAACAAGTATGTACCAGACAGTTTTTGATAAATGGCCTTTAAGCATTTACACATCCTTCCACCCCCTTTTCAGTTAGATATTTCACAAAACCTTTATTTGCATTATTAATAAAAATTATTAGTGATGAAATTATAATTTAAATGTCATTTCTGTTATTGGGATGGAACTATATTATTAAATATATTAACAAAATATTTGCACATTTACATTCTTGCTATACAAGAGGATATGAAAACTAATGCATCTTTTTTATATGATGTGTTTTAGTAGAAATAATAGAGCTAACTCCTATTGTAATATGTTCATATGAAAAAAAGTCTCCATTTTGGAATTTTTAATAACTGAAATAATTCACTTTAAGGCTTTCTAATACAAATAGACCAAAAATTACCTTACCATAATAGTATTTGTGGGATAGTCAAAGATTAAACTAAGAATTTAATTATAATTGTGAAATATAATTATGTTAATAAATAATAAGTGAAATATAATTGTATTGATAAAATAATGATATGGTAAAGCAATCTTTGACCCATTCAGTATTATGCCTCTATAAAATAATAAATTAGCCTGAAATCATTTCATTATTTAAATGGAAGCTTTTAAAACTGTATTGTTATTGAAATATTTTGATCACTCTTTTTTAACAGTCCTGAAGACAACAGTTTAGCTTCAAGTCAAGGTGAAAAAGGTGAAGAGAAAATGGATATAAGCACATCAGGATCAGATAAGGATATTGGCTCTCCTGCAACAGTTCCAACAAATAATTTGGATATCAAAGAAGTTACCACAACTGGAAAGTAAGTACTGTACTTGTATCAGCATTTGTCAGTTGAAAATTGGTTCTGGTAAAGAAATAAAAATTACGTGACTTAAGATGAATAAAATTTGATTGACTTTTTTTGTGATTTCATTGATACCGAAAATAATGGGTTAAACCTCTCCAGAATATAGATTCTGCAATTTACTTGGAATTATTACATTTAATGGACAGATTGCTAATGGTTTACATCAATTCAAAGTTTCATGCAAACCATTAAAGTTTAGTAACATTTTTGACAGGGGAAAATAATTTATGAACAACAACATCATGTTTCATGCTTCCTGGAAGGATAGAAAGTACATAGATGGAAAGAAACTTGGGCTTAAATTTACTCCTATTAAATGATGCTATACATCCTTTTCTTACAATTCTTGCTTCTTCCACTGTTGTTCTTTTCTTCAAACAACTTTGCCATCATAATATTCTTCTTTTTGAACCTGCCACACCTTCCTGGACCTTCCCTTCCCACATTTCATATGGCCAGTAAACAGTTGCTCAGTCAGCTGCTCATCACCAATTTCATATGCCCAAACCACCTCGAAGCAGACTTACAGATTATATCCACTACATTTCTCTTTACTTCATACATGCCTCTTATGTTATCACTTGGAACCATCTATTCACACCCTTTAAAATTTTCATCTCTACAAATGTTTCTTATGCTTCTCGTGCAAGACACAAGTTTTACTTCCCATATTTTCAAACAATAACTTTCAAAGATAAAGATGAGGTGCAGGAGACTTGGAAAGAACTTTTCCTTTAATTATTCATTCCTTTCACGTCGAAAAGCCATTTTGAATCAAATATAGGCTTTATTTAAATTTAATGAAAATCAATGTTAAATTTTATATTTCCATAAAATATGGAGTTTATTGGTTGCTGCATTTGAAATGCTAATTTATATCAAATATAAGATAATAACTGAAGAAACATCTCCATGCTCAGTTGGTAAGAGCAGTGCCAGCGATAGGCATGGTCCCCGGTTCGAACCCGGGTCGCAGAATTTTTCCTTCCCTTTTCAATTTGTCTTTTGCCAATTTATATGTTATAAGAAAAGTGAAAAGGAAAAGAAAGCAACATGTCTATTTAATCAAAAGTAATCTGGATGATTTCTTGCACTATTTGCCACCATTAAACCTTTTGGTTGCAGCTCTCGTAGAGTTCCCCAGTTTAAACTCTTAGAGAAATATCTTGACTTACTAGGTTCCAAAACTATGGGTTCACAGTATTTGCTTTATGTAACAGTTGCTATCATTGCAAAGCCCCTTGTTGCCTTATCAATGACACCAAAGTTTGCATAATTCACTACTTGTGCTTTCCCCCCCCCCCCCTTCTCACTGGTAGAATAACTCATATCTTTAATAAGCTATTTCATTTTGCAACACCAAATAAAAATGAGAGCATTTGCTATTCAGTCTATTTTGTAACACAAGATCTAACAAGATGAAGAAACAAACTTCCTTAACAAATCAAATAGGGAGTCATTTTTTTGTTTGTTAAAGAAAAAGTTTTTTGTAAATTTTTGTTTTACTTTACCTTTTCAGTTCTAATTCTCCTTTCCTTTACTGTGGTAACAACACTCGTAGAAATCCTACTAAATATAATGATGACAGTTCAAAATGTACTGTAAATGTTTGTGCATAAGGCGAGAAATTGTTTACCAAAATTAGGGGCAAATATCTGGGGGTCATCTTACATAAGCGGGTAAAATTTTAATGTCCCCACATTCACCATTTTGTTTCCCGCATTTGTTGCTTTCGTAGTCGACATTTTGTCTGTGAATGAAAGTGAATTTTAAAAAACATAAGTTTAAAGAAGCCTGTGATTGACAGCATTTAAAACTGTTCAAGGGTGAAGTCAGGAAGCACTGGATTGCTTGGATGTCATCTGACAATGTCCAGAAAATAAAAGATGGTAATCTAAAAAAAAAAGGATCTGTCCACAGTTGCCATTTGGGTTAAAACCATATGGGAATCACTGCCAGAAAACATGGTTGGCCAGAGTTTTTTGAAGACTGGCATTAGTAACTGTGTGGATGGCACTGAGGATGACCTCCTATAGGAGGATTGAAAAGAGAATTCTGACACAGATGAAGAAGTGCAAGGGCCTGGATAGGATACTGATGAAGTGTTGGATTAGAATATCTTGTTAGAATTATTTGGAGAGACTGATGACTAGGAGTCTCATTTTGAAGGTTTTTTTTTTAAGTGTATGTACTATAATAATGATATCTACCTACAGTAATATAATTGTATTTACTTGTATTATAGTTGAAATTTGTATCTACCATTATTCTGTAATTAAAATTGTTGACTTCATAAATATGATAGTGAATTGAATATTGAAAAAAATGTTTGTGAGTTCAGGAAAAGTAGAGATCTTAAAATGCCAGGTCACCTTATATATGAAGGTAAAATCTTTACTCAATTTCTTACCTAAAAATCAGGGGATCACTTTATACAAGAACATTTACGGTATCCCTATTAAAATTTTGATGCCGTTGATCTAATCTGGACTTTCTTTGTTTATACTGTTATCACAGAAATGTCAGTAAAAAAAAACAATATCTGAAATATTTTTCATTTCTGTTTATTAAGCACAAAGACTTCCAGAAGAAAACATAATAGCAGTGGATCTCCTTTCAGCGCAGGTCAAGAAACGGACACCGAATTAGCCTTAAATTATCAAGCAGAAACTGTAGATTTTCCTGATAGTCCACGACATATGAAGCTTATGGCTCAACTATCAACACAAGATTTAAAAGTAATCATATAGACTTCCATTACCATTGCTAATTATGTCTTTTTGTTTCATAAAGAAGTAACATTAGTACTCAGCATTACAAAGTAAAAATGCAGTCTTTACAAAGTGAGCTAAGGAACCTGTTTAACCCAGAACTCATGCCAGAAGCTTGGAGCAGTGAGACTTAACCCAGTATTTCACAGAAAGTAAATGCACATGCTTATTTAATGAGTATATTAAATATACCTGCCATGTTCCAATCCAGCCTGCAGTCTACTTGAAATCAAAGAACTAGCTGGAAAAGATGACTTTGTTAACGAAATGTCCTTACGTGTAAATACTTGTTAAACTTTACACAGAAAGTGTGTTCTTTCTGTTTTTTTCATAGTCATATTTTAGGTAGTTTCATTTTGAACATTTGAAGATTAAATAAATCTGCTGAATTCATTAATTTTCATCATTGAATATCGCTATTAATGCCGATAATTAACTTATGAAATTAGACTTAAGAAATAGGTCTCTAATTATTAGAAAAGCTCTTTATAGAAGTGGTTAAAAGCCAGGTATAGCATACTAAGTGCAGAATATGTTCATATATGTTAATATGTTGCAGTGACTGGATCCAGGGATGTAATTTTTAACTGTATTTCATTGTTGTATTTTAATTGTTGTAAATTATTAATTTTCTTATTAAAAAAAATCTTAGTTCATCAACCTTTATTATTACCAGAATGGAAAAAACATTAATATCTTCATGAATTCTTGATCATAAAAGTTTATTTAATAGAAAACAGTTTTTACAGAGAATTCTGATTTATTTGTCTTTTCAAGATAAATACTGTTTAATGTTCAAATACTGCTAGCAAATATATGTATTATTCATCTGCACTGATTTCCAAATGAAATTGGCCAAATCAAATCAATGACCTCTCAACATTTACATCGATATGAAACTCATATTGTTATAACTGGAAAATGCACAAAAATTAAACAATGCTCATGCAGGCATAGAAGCTGAATGGAAATGAGCCAGTAAGTAGCTCAGTATTTTAGATGGTTTGTACAGAGTGGAATATCCTAACTGCTATGCAAGGTTTAAAAATGAATCTTCATGCTGTTGACAAGGGTGCTAAGGAGATTTTGGGATAGTAAATTCTATTTTTTCTACTAAGGTACTTCTTACAAGGGAAGGGCCTGAAAACCATTGTCATGAAATGCACACTGCTTCGAGATAGATATACTGTTCAGAAGTAGAAGTACTTAATGGATTATTGCAAAACTTTAGATACTATGAAATAAAAATGAAGAAGTTATAGGGAAAAATGTATTTAATGGCACTTTTTTTGTTAGGTAGATTTCATTTGAAGCTCCGCATTTTGCAGACGCCCTTATGATGGAACTTTCGGAAAATATGAAGTTGTTTAATTAATGAATGATCGAAACAAAAGTAAGAAAAGTAAACCATGGTAAGAAGTTGTAACGTAACATTTCATAGTATACATACTTTTCTTAATGTGCATGAACAAGCCTCTAATGGCTCCCTTCCCTATTATACGTAGCTGCTCAGATTTTGGAGAAGTGCATCTTATGAGTTTCCTCTTCAAAGAATATATGTTCTGCAACCCATGAATCTTCCCTTGTAAGTTCCGCTGGCTTCAAGGATGGAGTGATGTCTTGCAAATGTCTTTTGGCATTTCAAAACTGCTCTGAGATTCAGATATTGATATTAGATGACCATTCCATCCTAGGAACATCCTCGCTTTCAAGATATTTCTTGACAAATCCTATGTGGATGGACATTTAAATATGAAAATAAATTTTCTCTGAAAATCCTTACAAAGAATCCTAAAATCTTATCTGTGTATCTTAGAATAATAAGGTTATTTCCTAGAAATGTTTAACAGCATTGTATTCGTGGTGATGCCTTTATGAGTCAACCAACCCTGTAGTGATTAATTTGGGTCCTTGATTCTCATCCATGTCGAAAACTGGTGTTTAAACTGAATATTAGCTCATCACAGGCCAATTTGATCTGGAGTCCAAGCTAATGGAGTTTTTCACCAATTCAGATGTATTCTTTTGAAAAGGGATAGATCTATACCAGTATTCTGCATGCCTCAACAGCAGATGGAGTTGTAAAGCAGAGGAGAGCTACAGAGAGCCAATTGGTTATTGAATCCTTGCAGGAATGAGCTAAGTAACTGTCTTCTTAATTTATTGTGCTTTTGGATATCCTTACCCTAGTGATTTGTCTAGCTTCATAGAACTGTATCCAGAGAATGGAAATAAGTTGCCTGAAAATCTTTTAGCTATCTCAGTACGTCAGCTTAAGACTGTTCTATTGCATTTTTCCAATTGCTCTCTACTTTAAAATCTTATAAACAATGGTAGACAGCCATTATTCTACTGAAAGTTAAAATCTACTTTGATTAATATATATGTTGTTGAGTTATTGAGAGCTTTGAAATAATACATTGAAATAAAATGATTGCATTGAAAAGAAAATATTCTACACTTCAACCATAAAATTGTAAAATTAAATATCCAATATAAGGGCAGGTTTAATACTTCATATAATTAAAAAAAATTAACAAAAAAATTAATTTTGAATTTTACATTTTTTTATTTTTTTTTTTTATTATTTTTTTTACACTTTTGAATTACAGGCCGAAAAAATACAAAACAAGAAAACCCAGTAAAACCACAAAAAAATTTTAATTGTACAATATTCCTGAGAGAGAGAAAATAAACTTGACCAGCACAGAACAAATTCTTGAATTTCAGCAAACTATGTCAATCTCCTTAGCAAAAATTCAAAGGAATATCATAAGGAAGCACAAAAGTTTGAAACTAACTCCATTGCATGGAAAATTCCTTCTTCATCACAGTTAATAATACAGTTCAAATCCAAATGAACATAATTGTATTCAATGAAATATCAAAATCCTGTCAAATTAAAAAGGTAGCCCTAGTACTTTCGACTCATCTGAGTTCATCATCAATGAGAGAGTAATGATTTAAATGTCGCAACAAATGATTTGCGATGAATTAATTGCTTTATTATTCTCCAAAGAAAAAAACCCCCGAAGATTCAGTTGTAATTATGTAATTATTTGAAAGATTCTTGAGTTTGTTTCTCAAAATTAATTTTGGATCAGGTCTGTTTGCTTTCTGTCTGTATTTACCATCTATCATACAATGTCAGACTCCAACAATACAGTAATGGTGCAGTCTTTTAAAATTATATCCATTTAATTGGGCAAAATAAATAAATAAATTAAAAGTAAAAATGATCAAACTTAATTAATTATGACACCATTCACCAAGATATTCTGCTGATTGATGACTACAAGAGTAGTCAAAATGCGCATATGGTTCAATAAATTTTGTTGTGGACAAGAGGTTAGTTTTCCTTTCTTGTAATTATATTTATTCACAGCCCTTCGGTTTTCTCTACTTATGTCTTCTAAAATTAATGTTCCAATAATTAACTGTTCTTTATAATTCTGAACCTTGTAATAATTTTGATGATTTATTTACTTAGTTTATATAATTAAATAGATATTATTCTATGTATAAGTTTAATCCCATTCTTCCATTTCAGTAATATGGAGGGTTGTTTCATGTTTATGGTAATGGGAATACACTTACTTTATGTCTACTGGAATCCATTTCTCCGTCACTTATTGTGCTCTATGTGATGGCCCTTTCGTATAGCAATCGCTCAACATCATAGTTTCCACTGTAAGAGGCTTCTACGAAGAACAGCGAGGTCAATTCTGTTCCACTCCTCTTGACAGGCATTCATAATCCAGAAAGTGTTCTTGGACATCTTATATAAAGAGCTCTTTAAGTAGACCGAATCCACAAAAAACCATGGTAGAGGCATTGGGTGACTTGACAGAGATGTCTGAGAATGGGATAACCTTAATCCCAGTTTCCAGTTCCATTCAAGCACAGTTCTGGTCAGTCAATTTAGCAGTGTGACTTGATGCTTTGTCCTAGTGGATGTACATCCTTTTGCACTAGGGCCATAAAACTGTTGGATATCGTTATGGGTTCCAAGACATTTTCCTGAAAGTATGCAGCATTTATCTTTGTTTTAGATCTTTTCGATGATCAGATGTCCTTTATAGCTATACCCAGCAACCACTACGAATCCTTTCTTTAAACTCTCCTTGGTATTGATGCACCCAGTTAGACCAAGTTGTATCACCCTGTTGTTGATTAAAAAAAAAAAAAAAAATTCCGTGTCTACCTCTCACAATAAATAGATCCAAGCCTCATTCAAGCCTCTTCCATTTGTCACTTGCCAAATAGCATCCCTACAGATTTCTGGTTTTGATTCACCTCTGCAGTGTGTATTGGCAACAAAGCATGAACTCTGGCTTTAAGACTGCATTCTAATTTCAAATCTTGACAACTAATATGGTTTACCTATGTAATGGAGATTCCAATCTTGCTTGCATTGCCCATTGTGTTGGCAGATTTTCTGTAAGGACTAGCCTCTTGACTCCTCAAATGTTAGCTTTGGTTTGGGAAGTAGAGGGCTGCACTTTTCGTTCAGCAGTGCTGCACTTTTCGTTCAGCAATGCTGCACTGTCGATTGCTTGAAACCATTTGTCTTCTGCATTTGATAACTTTTGTTGTACCAATCTTGGAAATAATGAAACTTTTTCCTTTATACTGTTCTATTATTCTGAAATAAGAGAACCAACCCTCCCAGAATGATCAAATTTTTTGAGGGAATTTTGGCAGCAAATGTGAAAATGAAAAATAGAACAGTAAGTTCGATTGTTACCGAACTCTCGTGTAAAATTTTACGAGCCTCGTGCATTTCAAACTCTTTCTACGTTTTAATAATTTCACCATAAACATAAAACGACCTTCTGTAATTAATGATACTGTCCGAAAGAATTTTATCGTTTGATCTTTGAAATAGCCCCCTTTTCCAGTGGTGCTGCTATTGCTCGTATTTCAGGAATGCATTTTTCGGAAGTAATGTTTAAAACCTCATTATAGCACTTGGGATATCCAGTGACTTTCAAAATGATGTCCTTTCAGCAGTTCTTTCTTAACAGCAATTATTTTTCAAGTTCATGAAATATCGTTATTTTAATTAACCAAGACCCGTAGTTTTTTAATGTCATCTTATTGAACTAACTTTCTTACCTGCCATTATTATTAATATCCATCTATATTGATGATAGTTAATCAGTGTGTTGATCGTCTTCTCTGCCTTCAGAAAATTTTGTGCTGGGAAGAACGTTTGTGTTATCTGCATTTGTTTCATCTCCAAAACCCATCAAAGTTTTCTATATCTTCTGACATTTTTAGTGTTTTATAAAAATTAAGATGGCAGTCATTTGTATAATATTTTGCATTTTCTTTTACAAACAAGATTCACAAGCATATCTGTATAAAGAACTACTGTACATTAAATGAATGCAAGACCAATACAGTTATTGGGAGGCTGAGAGAAGGGCCAAAGTTATTGATACTTATACAGGGTGATTCAGAAAGGTAAGGCAAGAATGAAATACTATGTACAGTCAAAGGGAAATAATCCACACATAAATTTTACTCTAAGTTTTACCGTTTCAATATTAATTTATTTTTAATAATTTAATATTACATTTAGAGTTAACATTATTAAGATTATTAAATTTAAATAATTATAATTAAAAAAGCTATTAAAACAACACATTAACATGAAATGTAATATTAAGTATTAAACTCGTGTGATGACTGTACAGTTTGTAGCTGTGAACAAAATTTTTCCTATAAACATGGGTCCGGAAATGCATCCTTACAGAGATAATGCAACTTGTAGGAGGTAGGAATGACATTACAGTAGGTGTTCAAAATGCCGACCCTGAGCCTCGATGCAGGTGTTTAGTCTGCGGACAAGATTCTTGCGAACTCTGATGAAAATGTGGGTGATCACGGTCTGGAAAACGCTGTTGGTAAATCCTTTCCGCTTCAGTAGCATTAACCTGTGCCTCGCCGTAGACGAGAAGCATGTCTGCCAGCTCCGCATTAGCCAAGGAGAGAACACGAACAATTTAAATGTTTAGATCCTAATTTACATGGACCTTACCATTGCCATCTGGGTAATGCACATCCATTCCTACCTCGTACAAGTTGCATTATCTCTGTAAAGATGCATTTTCGGACCCATGTTTATAGGAAAAATATTGTTCCCCGCTACAAACTGTACATGGTATTTCATTCTTGACCTACCTTTCTGAATCACCCTGTATAGCAAGAGGCTATGCATTATCAAATGGAAAATAAATCTGTTCTCGTTGCTTTCAGAAATTATATTTTTAAAGTTCCCTGTGTGTTGTTCAGATTCTATAATTTACCTAGTTATCTTGCTTTAATATAGTTTATACATGTAGCTTAGTTACGACATATGTCGTATTTACCAAAAGGTTTTTTTTTAAACAAATTATAAATTTGATTCCATTGCATAAATAAGAAAATGATTATAATTAAGTGTTTTTATTACGTTTATTTTAAGGAAAATGGCAGAGAAGATTTGGTTATGAATCAAGATGATGACGATGATGTTTTCCGAACAGTATTATCTCCTGGTACTGATGATTCACAATCCAAAAAAGGTATTAATGCATTTTAAAACAGACACGATCATTAACTTACATGTGCCTACAAAAAAGAGACCAGTTGATTTGTTAAATTACAGATTTCCACAGTTAGAACTACTTATGTCACCATGTTGACAAATATTACCCTAGTTTAAAATTTTAAATGTTATACATATTTTGAGAATACCTATAAAATAATTTTGTTCCATATTAAAAGTAAATTCTATTGTAAAAATTCAATTCTTAATTTTTATGTTTTATTTGATATTCTATTAAGAAAATAATTATTTCGGAAACGGGGAAAATTAGAGCTTTAGCCCAACCCCCTTCTGCTCTCCATTTTATTTGAATAAATGTACATGTATTGATGTCATTTGCTATTTGAAAACCTGTTGTGATCTTTTCTCTGACAGAGCTTTTGATCTATCAATACTTTGAGGCAGTTTAAACTCATTCAATAACAAACTTGAATTCAATTTTGTTATGCAGCATGACTTGTAATGTATGATTCCAAAGCTCTTTCACATCCCCTATTGCACATGCCATTATGAATTTCTAAAATCATGGACCTCTGCCTGTATCAAAGTGTGCAAGAGTTTCATTAATGTTTTTGAATATCAAATTAGATTTAGAAATATTTATACAAGGTGTATATTAAATGATCTATAGCTTGATCTTTCTTTTTAAACAAAATTGTATGCAACCATAGAGTTTACTTTTAACCTGTTATTGTTACTTGATAAATTTTAATTATCAGTTGTATAAAACAAAAGAACTGTGTCAATTTTTGAAGGAAAAGGGGAAAATATTAAGTGCTATCTAACAGTTTCCAAGCTAATGCTACAAAATCGTGAAATTTAGAGATATCCATCCTCTTCAAAATAGTCTCCTTGGGATTTCATGCACTGATCCTAGCAATCTTGCTAGAATGCCTCTTGAAAATCCTTTTTTTCAGGCTAACGATCACAGTTGTCTCGTTGGTAATCTGCACCCTTTCAGTTTAATTTTCATTCTAGGGAAGAGGATAAAGATGGTAGATGGCCAACACAGGAAATAGTTGGGAAGTGGATTGATACATACTTGTGGATGCATGAACTGGAGTGTCATCATAGTGGATCATCCAGTTTCCATTGGCTCTCCCAATTCTGGTTGTTTGTGCATCACATTGTCCTTTAAAAGTTCACAGAATCACAATCACATTAAGTGTTTGTCCTTGAGGAACAGATTCCTTCGAGTCTTTACCAACAGTCAACATGGATTTTACACTGTTCCTAATCTGCTGTGCCTTGTTGGAGCATGGTGATGGACTTTTCCTCTCTCAGCATATTCAATTTTAGAAGTGTTTTTACCAAATTTAACTTACTTGTTAGATGCATGTACCTTGTTTAAGTTTCTCATGCATTTCCAGCAGCGAGATAGCTTTGCTATTTGTCACAAAGAAGTGTTGTTCTCTATCACACAGTGTTGCTTAGCATACTGACTAATATAGTGCCATCTAGCAGCACAACACAATATTGTTCTCCATTCCTATATGAAAGCCCTAGTTCAAAAACTTTTTGATAGCACCTCGTACAAAATATCTTCCAGAAAGCATGTTTTGTTTGTCATTCAAGGACTCAACAAATAGGATAATGCTTTGGAATAGACTATACTGGTTTTTATGGGAATGAGCAGAATTTGACAATTTGAAAATGACCCCCCCATCCTTGTTCTATGGAAGGAATATTTTTAAAACATATCCTTAGATATTTGATAAGGAAATTTAATTTTGAAAAATTTACAGTAAATTTTTAACATATCTTTTTATAATGTATATTAATATGGTTGAAAAAAGGCTGTGTAATACAACATAGTAATACAAAATTATATACATGCACGAGGTGTGTTCAAAAGCTATCGAACCTTAATTTTTCCCGCGGAAATAAATAAGACGCTGGAGCTCTCTTTCGGTGGGGATGTGAAGGAGACATTCATGAGAACACGTGAATTTTTCCCTTCCCGTAAATGGCATTAGTTTCTGGTAAACGGTGTATGAGTGAGGACATGCAGCAAACGCCTGTCGGATTGTGAAGTGTTGCAAAAATGACGGAATGAGTTGAGCAGCGATATTGCATTAAATTTTGCCAAGACTTGGGAATATTCAAGCCAAAACCATTTGCAAGATCACAGGTGTTTGGAGACAAGCCCTTCCTGTGCTTTCTCAGACTTCCTACTGGCCTGTGTGATTTTTGGCTGTTCCCCCAATTTGAAAATTCGGCTGAATGGGACCTGATTTGAATCAAAAGAGGATATGTCAAATGCGATGGCCCAGCTTAACACCGTTAAATGTGTTCCAGAAGTGCTTTCAACAGTGGCGGGACCGCTGGGAGAAGTGTATGCATTACCAAGGGAACTACTTTGAAGAGAATTAGAGTAAATGTCATGTATATAAATAAAAGTATTTTGCCGACCAAAGGTTCAATACTTTTTGAACACACCTTGTATGTTACGTGAAAATTCCCATTCTTGCATATGGATGTAAAGAAAAGAGAAAGACAAAATTATTCTGGAGAACACAAGGTAGGAGAGTGAAAAAACTTTAAATAACAACGTGAATTAGAAATGGGAGATCCATTTTTAGAAGAGAAAATATTACTGCGATGATATTTGCCTCAATTAGATAATCTTTGATGATTTGCAAGTCAGTTGCAAAGACAAGGGAAAAGTAATTTAGTTTTCTTAAATTATATTAAGAGAAAATGTATTAAATTGAATACTATAAATATTTATAAGTTGAGATATTTTTAAGCCTTAAAATGTTTCCTAAAATATAGTCCTTCACAGGTCCTGCTAGTTTCCATAGAATTTTGGAGGACTTGATAAAACTTTTACTTCTTGGTTTATTTTCTGTCTTACTTGTTTAGACTAGGACTTACAGCAGAGCCAAATTGAATGTGAAGAGAACTTTGTGGTGCACGAGCACAATTCACAAGCTGCACAAAATGCATTTTTTTTTGTTTGTGTTTTTTTTTTTTTTTTTTGTTCCCTTCCTCTAAATCAAAAATAATTTCTTTAAAAAAAAATCTTTCTTTCCCTTTACTTTAATTAATGAAATTTCATGTCCAGATTTCACGTTTATAAAAATTGTTGTTTGGTAATAAATAATAATCTAATCTTGACTCTTGAGTTTGAGGTAATACCTAAATGACCATTTTATCATGCAATCTAGCAGTCATCATTTGTTCAATATTGTGTGTTTAATAAGAAAAAGAGATATGGATAACAGATAAGTTTGACCATTGCAAATAATTTCTTTAACATTTATGAGGTGCGATCAAAAAGTTCCAGGACTGGTTACGCATCTCTCCAACAAAGGGCAGCACAAGTCCACAAATACAATAAATTATAGCCATAACATTCATAAATCATCTTTTCAAGAATTTTTGTTTCATGTGCATTGGGGAGTGAGAAAATGCTGCTATTGTAACCATGTGTGTGAGGTCGTTTTTGATTTTATCATGGAAATTAAATTTGAGAACTAGAAAATTTGAGCAATGAGCAATCTGAGGGAGGATGTTCGGAAGGATGTGGAGCAGCACTATACATTTCGAAAGCTTCTCTGCACTTGTTTTCGATGGCCCGTTTCGGCTTCAGCAACGTCTTTCAGTACTGTTCAGTGTTAACTGTTTCACTCCGTTCTAGCCAGTCAAGAAGTATGGGCCCTTCTTCGTCAAAAAAGAAACTGAGCATCACTTTTCCAGCCTTCATGGCAGTGAGCAGCTTTGGAATGTGGGGAGCAGAATGATGCGACATCTATCGACAAGTATATTTACCAATTTCGATTAGATACAACTGCGCTACAGTGAAAGTCTCCTTTTCATTTGGGCGCACCATATACTTTCTCTTTAAATGAACTAGTTCCGGAACTTTTTGATTACAACTCCTATTCCATAAAGATATCAATTTTAAATTGGGTGAAAAATGGCTATTCATATTGAAATAGAAAGAAAGGCCATTCTTTCACTATTGTAGGACATTAAGGCATGGTGAGGATTCTTCTCTTTTTGTATACAAGTACTGTTTGCAAATATTTTTGTTTAATTTTGAATACATGTATGATAACTTTGAGTGATCTTTAAAATGTATTTTAGCTATAAATTTTTTATAATTTAAGTATTAGGAATGAGCTTCTGTTAAATTGTTTATTAAGATACAATTTATTTATGCAGTACCTTTAAATTATCTTTAAATTTTGTTTAAATTAGCATTAAATAAAAAATCTAGTTTGATAAATAAGATTCTTTATTATTCTACATGAATCAGACGATTATTATTCAGCAGCATCTGCAAGAGATGAAGTTTCTTCAGGTGAAGACTATTTTGAAGACCATTATGTTGTGGACCATAATTCTTCTGTAGAGGAAAGTCAAAACAGTGAAAGTCTGTCATCAGTATTGCATTCTACGGAGTGTCAGTCTTCATCTGACATTAATAACGAAAACACAGATGAAAGTAGCAAGGTTTCAGTTGAGTTGATTGATCTTGTCACATTGAGAAAAATCCATGAGTGTTTTGATCAAGAGAAAATTAAGGACATATATTCTTTAAGTGGGCGATTGCAAGATATATTAACCCAAGTAGAAATTGAAGAGATTCTAAGTAACAGTGATATTTATTCTGAATTTATTGATGATGAAATATTTGAAGCTCTTTATAATGCCCGTTTAGAACCTTTATCTCAGTCTAACGGGAAACAGATTTCTTGCGAAAGAATAGATGATGATTGTAATAAAAATCAGCGCATTTTAATAAATGCCAACATAGATGATGACTGCTCAGAAGGAGATGATTGGAATAATGACATTAAAGTGGTTGCAATATTTGATGATCATAATCACAAGCCAATCCAAGTAAGAAGTTCTTCATTAAATAGTGAAAATAGTGAAAATAGTCAAAAATGTACACAGAAATTATTGTCTAACAATCTTGTAGCAGAGTTTGATGAAACTAAAGACAGTAATGTTGGTGAATCTTTACGCAAAATTATTCCAGCAACAATATTTTTAGAAGAGTCAACAAGTGAGATTCTACCTTTGTCACCATTTTCTGAATCTACTGCCACAACAAATTCTATACATCAAATGGAAATGAATTCATCTATTTCAAGCATTAAAACTGACGATGATTTAGTTATTACGCTGTCAGATGAACAAATCAACTCCAGTGATTCAGTAAAGCCAGGTTTGTTATTACAGGTTTTTCTTGTAGAAAACCAACAATTAAAAACGATAACTAACCCTGTGAAAGTATGAAATTTACAAATAACAAATAATTTTGTAATAGCTAATATTTTTTTTTTTTTTTACTAACTGCATTAAAAATTAATTGCTAATTGCTTGCAAGCTTGCAAACCTGATCTATGCTGTTCTTATAAAATAAAGGTTAAATTTTATGCAAATTCTAATTACACTAAATGGGTAAATTAATCCATCGAGTGACCAAATCAGACAATTATCTCTTATTTATCTTTGGTTCTTTTGTGATACATAGCCCATTCCATCATATTTTAGAAATTATTAATTCTAAAATATTAAAAAAATTATTTGAAATGTTTTTAAATGCTTCACTTCTTATAAATACTTCAAGAGTATTTCCACAAAGTTCTTAATTGCCGTTGCATTAAACTTTGGAATAGAAAGCAAAAAAGGTAATTCTTTCAAATGTCTTTCAAAATGAAATTCTTAAGGTTTTACTTCATATTGTTTTTGAAGGCAAAGATAACAGTATCAAAATATTAATTTTCTAAAGCTTTTCTTTTTATTATTATTATTACAGTATTAGGAATATCTGTCTGTTTTCATTGCATTTTATCCCACCTCAAAATACAGTCTTCATTATATACAGCTTTTTATTTATTGAGTTGTTTGCTTAATACAGTACCTTGTCATTTAGAATTATGTTCATATAGAATACAGTGAATTTTAAGGAGGATTAGATTAAGGATAGATTTGAAAATTGCAGAAAATAATTTTGCTGACAGACGGAAAGATAAAATTCACGAATGATATATTGTAATAGCAATTGGTGATACACGAACAAACTGTAGAATTTTATTTCTTTATTTGTACAGCAATGTAAAAAGAAAAATAAAAGTTTACCTTATTTAAAATGAAATTTTTAACAACTTTCCCCCATTTTATCGCTGTCCTCAAATAGATGCCTCATCATAAAAAGGGAAATAAATGCTGCCCTGAAACAAATGTCACAGCTTTTATTATTCGAAAATTAATCGCTAGTTTGTTATTATTTTTTTAAGAAATTGTTAAGGTAAATGTAAGGTAATTTTATTAAGAAAGCAAAAATTTTAAAATTTACCCATAATTAATAAATATATAAATAAAAGGAAGCAAGAATGTGACATAATCACAGTGAATGCATTTAATGCTGCCTTCAAACTAACTCCGCCCTCAAACAATCGCCTCACCCCAAAAAG
The DNA here is from genome assembly GCA_023313115.1 of Rhysida immarginata. Taxonomy (NCBI): domain Eukaryota; kingdom Metazoa; phylum Arthropoda; class Chilopoda; order Scolopendromorpha; family Scolopendridae; genus Rhysida; species Rhysida immarginata. The sequence goes on from JAHWFO010027233.1 coordinate 1,112,888, forward strand.
TTAGTCACTGCGTTTATTTCAAAGAAATACGGTATACTAAAATATCAAATTATTACTTCACAGGCTTATGCTCAATGTTGAAAATTAGAACTCTCTCTAAAGTACATGTATAAATTTTATATTAAATGTTTATGAAATAGAGGGAAACGAAGGAAAAAAATCCGAGACCTTGATTCGAACCATGAGATCCCACTCACTGCTCAACCAGTTGAGCTATTGCATACGTCCATGTAGACTAATTATCATTGGGCAGTCTTCATGGCAGAGCAGGCACCTAATCTAACCGCTGGGATTTTTACTTTATTTTTTAAACCTCTTTATACAGGATGATTCAAAACTCCGTACCTGATTTCAAAGTGCTATAACAAAGCAACCATTGAGTGCAGCTAAAAGACTGTCCTACAGTTGGAAAAAGGGGATTGTCAGTTTTTGTTAAGGTATCAGTAGAGGCCTGCCCAATCTCTGTTGTTTTTTGATGTGGCAACCCAGCAACAGAAAGGGTTTTGCGTCGTTCACTTCAACAGGTTCGAGTCAGTGATAATAGCAGGCTGAAATAGCAGGTTTAAATAGCAGGCTGAAAGCCCCTATTGTTAAAAGCACTAGAACATGCCCTTAAATGTTCCAAGAAACAGGTTGCTTGTATAAGTAGAAACGCAGAGGTCGTCGCTAATGATAACATAGATTTCCAAATACCGTAAAACCTTGAATAGAGGCCCAGGCGTCTATTTGTCACAATGGTCCTGACACCCCCTGGCGATTAATCGAGACCTGGCATTTATTTAAGACCTGGTGTTAAGGGCTATTCCCAAGAAATGGGACCAAAAAACAACGGAATTTATGCGATAAACCCAAAAAACAATCAGACCCGACATTTGAGACCCAGCGTTTAATATATTTTTAAAACGCCATCTGACCTTTAATCGAGACCGGCGTATATTCAAGGTTTTACGGTAGATGGTGCCGTAAGTCACTATTTTGAAACTTGATATGAAGAATGCTTTGCATTTTATCACACCTCTGTATGTTTAATTTAACCATAAATACAGCAAACCCTCCCAAACTCCTTGTGCATTAAGCTATTTGTGAGGTCTGGGCTTCACTTGAACATACTGGACTTTTCACCCATTGAATAGTTTGATGCAGTTTGGCCCCAAGGCCTCCAGTCTTTCGCTTAACCGGATGGGTATGGATTTTTGAATTGCCCTGTATAAGGTGAAACCATATTAAATTGGATCTAAGGCTGCCAAGTGACAATCTACAAGGACCTGTAGATGATGCAGATTCCTGTGTCCAGGTAACTCTGGTTTAGAGTGGTCAAGGATTTTTCCTTTGTTTCTCTCTGTTTTCATACCATTTATTATTGCAGTATATCTGCTTAGATCCAGTTTACAAAATCGTTTATATTAAGCCAATTATATGCTTCATCCCCAAATATTTCTTGGTTTCGGTAAATAATGTATGGTAACTCCTAGATAGTAACCACAGACTCGGCCCAAAAGCCCTTTACTCCACCATGGTTATTTATGGTTTATGTGAAATATGTTTATGTAAAAAATAATAATAATAATAACAATAAATACACACGTAATAAAAATTGGCAGGAAAGAGTATATGAATGTGGATAAAATAGTATAAAGAGCTGTAACAGTTATCATATTATTAATAATGAAAAATCAAGCATCTGTGTGTATTAAATTTAATGGTAAAATTTTTTTTGCTGCTTTCTTACAGTAATTATCTTTTTGGTTTCAGTTTAAACATTGAGGTGGATTGTGAAAATGAGGTTTTGTATTTTTTGTAATTATTGTTAAATTCAGGAAGTAAATAGCTGTTTTTATTCATGCACAAGGTTTAAGTTTTTCAAAAATATGGTTAATCTATTATAATTGTTTCTGATGAAAGAAATTAAACTTTTTAAAATAACTACCGGTAATATGTTTTAAATTGATCAAAGCTTCCTGGTTTTAAGTTTCAGCAGCATCAATCATGACTCAGATTTCATGACAAATGCAAATTTTTTTTGGTGTTGCTGTTTAAATAGCAGGCTGGCTAATATTGTATGTAGAAAAAAAGATTGCAGTGAATTGAATCTCGAGTAAATAGACCATGATATTTATTTAATATTCCACTCAAAAAAATGAAATTCTTGCTTACTTTCATATTTGAGAATGAAGTTTGTTTCTGATTTCTTAATTTTTTATTCCTTGAGTAACACAATTGTGCATATCTTTTCTATTTATAAAAAAAATCAAAGATAATTGATAGTGTAGTTGAAGCCTAAATGCACAATCTACACTGGAAATAGTAATTTTTTTAAACTGGATCATA